>OMNV01000483.1:0-20567 GCA_900303265.1 Brotula barbata
TGCTGACCCAACTTTTCATGAGCTGTACCCCCACACTCTGTCATTGCCCTCATCCTCATTTGTGGTTTTTATGTGTTAAATAAGATGTGAAAGATAAAAATCCGTCTCAGTGTAGAATGTTGTTGTTTTTTTAATTTCACTCATGTGAAATCACTTCTTTGTGTTAACTGCCTTAACAAGCGCACTACTCCTCTTGTCGTTTTTTTTTTGTCATGGTAAAACCTGACAATTCACACAGGCTGTACTGTGCTGACTTATGGCAACCGAACCTCATATGTCGTTTGCTATTCATTTTTTCATAATGCAACCAAAAAAAACATCTGATCAATTGGTTTGTGTAAATTGTCCCTACTATTGTGTGCTTTCTTCATGCTGTAATTTCAAGTGCTTGGCTCCATGTCTCCCCTGCATTTTCAGCTGCTCCTACAGTCACCTCTCATGTGTGTACATTGTCTTGTCGTATATGTGTCATTCTGTGCACATTTGCACTCTTTTTTTCCATATTGTTTTCTCTCTGATTTCCTTCTGAAACAACAACACGATAACATTTCTTCCTCTCACGTGTGTGACCTGAATGTGTGTGTTTCTTCAGTTCTGGAGCAGCACAGTGACCAGCTGCAGAGTCTGAGCTGGAAACAGGACGGTTCCCTGCTGGCTTCCTCCTGCAAGGTGACTCTTCTGTTTTACTTGAATTTGAAATCGCTTGAAGTTTAGCTGTTGTAGCTGCCCTCTTTGACCACTAGATGAGGCTAAAGTCTCATAGTGAGTGCCTGATTAAGCCGGTGTCTGTCCTTAAATCAGCTGGGACTAGTCCATCAAAACAGCAACAAGGGTGACGATCACACATTAAAAAGGTGACGGCTTTGTGAGCAGACAAGAGAACAAATTAACATAGAAACACTGTCATGTAAAGCACTCCAATAACCATTCAGTTATATGGTAATAGTGATAACAAAGTGGTTTAAGAAATCTTGGCGTGGGTTGGCAGAAATCCTGTCGAATTTTCCCTGCCAAAGTGTAGAAATTTGATAATTATGGTGTTTAAGATGGCAAATGGCATCATGTTTGGTTTGCCATAAGCCCAACTAACTTCTGAACCCATCCACAAAGCATAGATCTCTGTGCCATCTCCCCTCATCTGGTTCAAATTGTGTCCAATCAAGAGTGGCCTTCCATCATTTCCCTGATAAGAAAAACTCTGAATTTATTTGTCCAAGATAGACCGAGTTTGATTTTGCTTTTCATGCATCCACATGGCTCAATCTCCTCATTATCGTAAGGAAATAATTACACAACTTGAAGGGCTTTCCATTAGGTTGTGGAGAGGAGGGTGGTGGTATGGGTTTATGAGCAGGGGAAATAAGGAATTTATGAGTTGAGATGGAATAGTTTCATGAATGTTTTGGTTTATTGGAACAGCTCGAGGCTTTTTTGTCAGAGGAGGTTAAGGTAATTAATTAGGTGTCCTTGTGTTTTTCCCCCAAACTTCTGCAGGCATTTTAGAGCATGAGAAGGATACACAGTGATATCCTTATAAATGAGACATTTCACAACACGCTTACGTCTGCCATGTAATAATTATAATAATAGATCTTATTTGCATCCGTCATACATTGAGTGTAGGTCAAATTAGGGAAAAGAATTGGTAAAAGACATACAATGCTTAGATACTTAGAAAAAATACAAGTTGCAATAAATAAAAAGATGGAGAGATTTGTTCGGATGAGATACGTGTGTAGCAGGTATGAGTTTCAAACCAATCGCTCTTGTTTGTCTTTGCGCTGACATCGAGACAAATTGCTCCACCCATCGCAGCCCATGTCCAAATCACAACATTAACCTTGACAGGATAATTGTCCCTCCTCGACCATCTGCCTCAATGTAGGCTGAAAGAACAAGGCAGCTACCAAAAAGAAAGAAATGTGAGCCAAGATCAGAGCCAGGGGCCTCCAACGTTCTTGCCCTGTTGGGTTCTGGTGTCATTTAACCCAAAAGGCCCCCTTCAATCTCTCCAATCCAGCTTATTAAAGCAAATAGGGCCTGCCAACATGTGGGTCCAATCCCCTGGCTCTCCCGTAGGGTAAACATAGGGGCACAGGGCTGGAATGGGGGAGGATGAAGGGGAGACCGTCACCCGAAAAAGCAGGAATCACGACAAGCCTCGTTTGGGTGGAGAGAGATGTATATTTATGACATACTGAGCGGAATCAGACTGGGAGAAAGGCTCCATTCAGCGTAGGGAAGGGAAGTCCACAAGCAGCAAGAGGGGGAGAGAGGGAGGAAAGAAGCTTGTGTTTATACGAACGACTGGCGAGAGGGAGGTACGCTGTAGGAACGAGGTGTTATAGTATTTATGGGTCTTGGCTCACCTTGAGTTTTGAAAGTGTGTTTCTGTCACATTGTAACTAATGTGGTATGACATTCCTTATGGCGAGAGGAACATAGAATGAGATAGAATGAAGAGATTCTGTTGTCCCAAGCTGCCAATCACAGTGGACATTGACAACAGTAACCGTGGGAGACCGGGAAAGGGTGGCTGGCAGTGTGTTGCGTTTGATGAGTGAAGAGAGCACTCTTGGTTGAAGTTTCCCACATTTGTGTGTGTTTGTGTGTTTGCTTACATGTAAATATTGTGCAGCAAACTGCAGTGAAAACTCATTATAAAGCACTTTGAGAATGAGGGAAAGCGCTCTCCTCACTGTGATTAAACAGCTGCTGCCTCAGCACAGGCACACACACACACACACACACACACACACCTATATACACATGGGCCAATCTGGGCACACCATCTGGCAATTTATGAGTTGAGGTGGCTCACTCTGTTTGAGTGTTTATATGGGTTATTGTCATAGGCCTAAGAGAGTGTATTTGCTTGCTTGGTGGACACATCTGTATGGACTGGCCCCTCATCTCTGTGTTTGCACAGCCAGATAGGTTTGCTCCCTCACATGTTGTTGTTAGCATGATAGCAATTATTATGTCAGTGAATGGACTGTGGTTTGCGTATAGTGTATTTTATGTGTGTTAATTTGTTTAATGTGTTCTTATGTGTGCGTGTAGGCAAATCAGTTCTAAATAAATCAAGGATAATGTATAGCTCAGTGCCTATTAAATGCAAAAATGGAGATGCTTTATTTTTATCTTTTAAAAATAGACCCAAATTCAATTCTCATCCAATATTTAGCAGTGTGTGTGTGTGCGCGCACGTGTGACTGTGTAATCACAGTGGTACTCCAAGAGATTACTGAGGTCGCTTTAGCCAGAATATGCCAACTTTCCAAAAAGTGTTCCAAGGTCATCTGGTGGCACAGTCTGTGTTTATTTTTACTTCATTTGTGTGTGTGTGTGTATGTTTGTATGTGTCTGTTTGTGTGTGTGAGTGTGTGTAACCAATTAGCCCACCCACAGATATGATGCCCCAAAGCTATATCCCTGTGCCTCCATGACCTAGGCCTAAGTGCACACACACTCACACACAATCTGTATATTAGCTGTTCCAGCTAATATACTGCAAATAATTCTCCTCGCGGTTGCCTGGGCGAGTAGATGTTTGAGTCAGAGCAGGATGAGGAGAAATACAAGCTCACCCTGATCATTTGATTTTAGCCAGTTGTTTAACAGGATTCCTAATTTGAAGCCTGTAATCATGTTGTGTGTGGCAGTTCCATGGTATACACATGGTGCATATACACCATTGTTTTTGTGCGCTTGAGTGTGTCATTGTCAGCCTCCTGATTCCCTTTGACAGTTAAATGCACGTTAACTGTGTACATGGTTTGGTTTGAGCCCGTATTATTACCTGCCATCAGCTCCGTACGTCAAACTGCTGCTGTGATCACAGTCACACAGTGGTATTGAGTGACACGACTGCAGACATGCATGTCCCGGTCACAGCCTGATCCCATTAGGCCCCATTTCCTTTCAATCATGCAGGGACCTCTCTGATTGGCTGCTCTGATTGGTGCCAAATGCGCGTTGGGGTCAGTGGAGGGGTCAGTGGATTACCGTTACTAATGATCAGTCAGATTATACTAATAAACAAAGAAACTTCAGAAAGACTACATTTTCTGTGATGCTTACAGTATGTGCTCTGAATGATACTGAGATAAGATTATGTTCATCTTCCATGTTTACCATGTCCCTAAAAAATGCCCTGATGACATGTAAAAATAGAACATGACATGGCACAATTGCAACACAGCAAAAACGAAAAATATCTCAATGTGATATTGTGCAGGACTATTGTCTTGTCATTAACGTGTTATACTGTGTCATTAAAAGATGAAGCCATAATTGGAGGATGATTGGGCCTTGGTGGTGTTCCTTCTTCCTTAGTTAGCCTTAAATCATGACCTGTCACATGCTCTTTGACCCTTTTGCGCATCACGTTCGCTCTCCTCACAAAGGCAAAATTGTCGCACAGGATCATAACTTAACTGCAAAGAGTTCATGTATTTTGCTCTGAGGATTAAAACCAGGCTGCCATACGATCGTAAATGACGGAAAACTGATGTCACACTTATATTGTTTGATGAACTGAAATCATACATCTTTTCCATCTGTGTGCAGGACAAGATGTTGCGAGTGTTTGACCCCAGAGCCCAGCTGACACCTGTGCAGGTGAGTCCTTTAATAAAGCTTTCACCACACTCTCGAAACAGCTGGCCTCTACTCATAACAACAGAGCTCACCGCTGAAAGGCAGAAAAGAGCAAAAACTGACGTCAGTGTCACAACTTGTCTGTTGCGATTTTGTTTTTATTCCCACTACATGTAGCGATAAACATGTTGACATGAACCCAGGTCACTCACCACTGGCCACCCTCAGTGATTCATCTACTATTGATTTATGGATGTGGCACACAAGTTGCTCTCCCTGCTCGCCTCTTCCCACGGGTAACCATCCCGCACTCTATCTTGTACGACCGTGAACCTCTCCGGCTTGCACCACTTATTACCTCCTTATTGGAAATCTCTCACCAGCAGCAACCAGTGCTGAGCCACTAGGGCTCCATCACAACCAGAGGCAATAATGAAGTCGACACGTAGAGCATGTGTGTGCAGAGGGAAGATGAAGATGAAAGCTAGATGTGGGATTTGAGAGGCTGGTCAACTGAGCAAATATTCTCACGTGTTTGAGCAGTGGTGGACCTCCCAGAGAGATTGCATTATTGAGATGCCGGGCCTTTCATCTGTAAACATGGGGAAGCCTGCGAAAACACTCCATGTCCTTGCAGATTAAATATTAGACCACAGAAATACCTGAAAGGCACATCACCTTGTATGGATGTGAAAAGGAGGAAGAGTGCACTGCCTATGTGTGTTGCTGGTACTGTGTGGGGGACCAACAGTGAAATAGTTGGATTGCCGCACACTTGCACACTTCTTTGTTTGCATGCATACAGAATACTGAGCATATTAAGAGTCAGGTGCCCCCGCTTTGGTCCTGGATGTTTACATCAGTGCTGAAGTCAATTTAACACACTGCCTTTTTCAGCAGCCTCTTTGAATAATCCCTGGGCAATGGCTCTGAGAATCTTTGTCATTAGACATGCAATGTAGACATTATACATTGCTATTCAGCAATGAGTCCAGGTTTTCCGTCTAAATGCTTTCCCAGGTCTTTTGGCCACTCAATGTGCTCTGTTTAACCCATCACTTCAATTCAAAATTATTCTGGTGTTTTAAGTAAATCATACTTAAAGCATCTCATTAGTTTAGATTGAATCAGTTTTGTGTAGAGACTGTCTGTCTGTCTCACACTGTGTCTCTAATAAGAGCCAAGTGGTTACTGGTGGCGGGGATATTCTAGCCGAGTCTATGGCACTTTTCCCTTCATAATGTAGTTTACAGCAGAGAGCAAAAAGCAATAAAAGGGGAAAGAAGGAAAAAGACAGGTTTGAGCTAGGGCTGCACAATTAATCAAATTTAAATCGAAATTATAAATTACAAATTATAAATTATATTAAGTGTCTAGTTTGAGATATAATCCTGGCCCCTTGGTGTCACACCTGGTATGCCACATACTGCAGCGGTGCTGGTTTGATCCCGACCTGTGCCCTGTGATTTCTTCCCCTGTCTCTTTCCTGATCTTCTTGTTCATGTCTCTACTCTACCTAACACAATAAAAGCAGAAATGTTGCAAAATAAATCTTCAAATCTTCTTACGAACACTTCCTTGTACGTCACAAAAATTTGACCACGTTGTCATGTGACACAGGACTGCTTGCATATCACTGTTGCGGGGAATGTCAGGTCAGACACCGTGTAGGCTGTATGGAGATACACATGAAAACTAAAAATGAGTCAAAAACCCCTGAAACAAAACTTCATTGAAAAATGGTGTAAATTTATATTTAAATTGATGGATTTAAGTTGAGGATTATCACTTTATTTAATAATGTAATGTCTGGATTCACTGCACGTGACAGAGAGGATGAATGCTTTGCATTATTGGCTCTGTCTGGTATAAAAGATTAAAATCCATGTGTATTCATCATTTACTATTTATATATACCACAATGAAGATCCCTGAAATGTTGGAAGGGGCACAAAACAAATTCCCCGGGATGTGTGCTTTGGCGGAGAAATACTCTGAAACTCAAAAATGCAGACATGCTGACTTTCCGAGCCAAAAATCTGTAAGGACTGACACCAAACTACTGTCAGGTCACACGAAGAGCTGTGAAGTATCTTTCACCAAGAAGAAAAGTTTGTAGCTTCTAAAAGGTTTCCTTCTTATTTCGTTTACCTCCTTACTTCTATATCTGATATGAAAAAGATGTGACTTTAAGAAATTGGGAATTTAATATTTGCCGTTAAAATAATCGTTTAAAAACGTGATACTGTTGCAGAGCGACTGTGGTTTTTCAAACAGGCTTAGACAAAGCGGTTACATTGATATGTTTATCACATAGTAGAACAAATCACGCTTTGGCAGCATTGTGCAGCCCGAGTATAAACTCAAGAAGATGTCAGACTTCCCCTCTCTTCTTCTATTAATCCCTGTGCTGTAGAGAACAGATGAGAAGAAAGGCCTGAGTCAGCAGGCTGTCCGCCTCTGCACAGCTTCACCGCCTCAAAATCCAAAGACGAGCTGAGACCCAGATCAAAGTCATTAAAGGGTTCCTATTCCTTTGGTTTAACGCCCTCCCAGCCTCTTTCCCGGTCTTTCTATCTGGTTCCTATTTTCCTAGTTCTATTTCGCTTTTCTACCTTAAATATATCTATATACTCAAAAGTATCTACGTTCTCTCTTTTTTTTCTGTCCCTTTCCTGTGCGTTTTGAAATATACAATGACTTGCTAAGAGAGGCATCAGTTAAACCAGACCAGAGTGGGCAAAGCCTCACCCTGACAGATTTAAGATGTCTGGAAAACAGCACAGCTACTACCACTCACATTAACAACCCTTCTGCGATTTAAAGGTTGCATTTGAAAAACACACAGAAACATGAAGTGAAGTGGTAATTTTTATTGACAGAGAGATGTAAAGCTCTAATTTTTGCACATTCCCCCAGGGTAACATTCAGCACCACATTTAATAAAAACAATATTTTGGATTATCACAGTGGTTGCGACCGAATAGCCTGAAATTGTTTGTTTGTACCTGATCCGAGGGCACGGGGAAGCGTGTCTTTGTGCACTTGGCGTTCTGAACATTTGGTTAGTGCAGATGGGATCTGATGGCAGGGAAAGGCTCGGCCACAAAGTAAACAACGAGGGGCAGAAACGTGTCCAAGCTATTTGAATTTGTAACCTCACGGGGAGGTCGGTCTGTCTTCTCAGATCAGAGCCAGTCAGTTATCCTCATCAACAGAAGCCACAGCTCTTCTCTGAAAAGACTTTTGGAGCAGGCTGTCTCACGAAAGCTGGAGATCATTAGCGTGAAGATTTTCTTTCTCTTTTTTTGATGTGTAAAGCGTTCGTATTTCCAGCTGGTAAATAAAATGCCTCAATTTGTTATGTGTGTGGATCGGATAATATGTGTTTTAATTTATTAGTTCAATCAAACATTTTTATTTTCTCCTTTACTCCAGCACTATCTACAGAACTAGTGCCTATAACATAGTCCATATGGTTTCTCAAGACAAAGCCACAGGACTATCAGTCATCGGTAGAGTTACAATCATGTGTCCAGGTCCACGGTTCCACCCATGGCAGCATAGTCTAGTGGGGCTGGCTCATCCCTGTGGCCGCCATTGAACTGGGTTCTCTTCTAGCCAGGTGGGGTAAATATAGGCCGTAATTACAGCCCTGCTGCTGCTGCATTTATGGGAAATAAGACGGTGCAGAGTAATTAAAGTCTTGGACAGGAGGAGCAGTATATACTGCATCTGTAATCAGTGCATGTGTGTATGGATGTGCGCAAGTGAACAGACGGGTGTATTTAGGTAGTTGGCATACTTGAGGAGAGTGTGTGTAACATACCTCCACTCCCTCTCCTACCGCTGATGGGCAGATAGAATTTCAGATTAGTTTTTTTTTATTTTTTTTATTGTGTGTTGTTTTGCCTGACTTCCCCCCCTGCAGACTGCCCATTAAAGGCGAGTTCAGCTAACATTTGAGCCACTGTGTTTATACATTTTCCAGCACAACCCATAATTGTGAGAAATCTTGCACCGCTTTGTTTGGATTAAGAATTCCAGAAAGAATTTAGATATTAAGTCATTCACTGCGTGGTGGAAACCAAGCATTTGTCTTGGAATAATGTCAAATTGGCATCAGTCAAATCTTTTGGGAAGGATACTTTTGAAATAGACTTAAGTATGATTTGATTTAATAATTACGATCAATCAAAATGTTGTAATGAATTGATGTGCCTAATCTCATCTTCATAAAATCAGATTTTAATTTTGGTGTCATGCCCAAGGTCTCCAAAGACAGTAAATCTATCATGGTGCATTTTGGCAAATCTGCATAAAATAATAGGTAACACATTTGGATTAAAGAGAAATGAAAGGAAGATTAAAAATGCCATACTTTTAATAAGTAAGGGTTACTGTTAGAGATTTTAGGATTTTTTTTTCCAAGACAAGAAGCCCTCTAAATAATTAGATTTTTAAGCCACTTCTACATGGTGTACTTTATTATTAAAGACCATTACATTTATCTTAAGATCTTATAATAACCATGAACAGTTTCCCTTAAAAGTGCACCCACGTACCAATTAATTCACCAGAAATTAGTAAACACTAAATAAATGAACCACATTGCAAATGATATTTCCCTTTATGCTTAAAGTTTATTTTTATTTGTTAGCTGTATTTGTATACATACTATATATATACATTTATGTAGACACACACATGCACATCTAAAATAGATATTTTCTTACCGTCGTAGATATTCTGAATTCTTGTCTGGCTGCTATAACATCCCTATGCTGGCCTCTTGTTTTCAGATGAGTTTCTTTCATGTCTCTGTGTAGTTGGGCCTCCGCCCTGCTTTCCTGTGCTACATGACTCCTCAGACCAGGAACTGGCGCATATACTGATCTGATCTCAGTTATGGCAATGTGCTACATGTGCTGTAGTGAGCACTTATGTCCCCTGTCCTGTCTTGTTGTTTATCAAAAACAATATCAATGTATAATTCTGTATGTATGTGTGAGTGTGTGTATGTGTGTGCACGCGGGTGTGTGTGTGTGTGTGTGTGTGTGTGTGTGTGCGTGTATGTGTGTGTATATACCATGTGTTCTTCAAATTACAGTGCTGAAAATACCCCTCATAGTTTTGGGCCGGTGCTGGCCGTAGAGCTGTCGATCTGTGGTTGCTGGAAGAGGAGGGAGACAGGAAAAGGGAATAGTTTGCTGGACTTGGGGCCAGATTCCTACTTTTTAGCTCAGGCTTCTGCTGCTTTGGGTGAAATTAGAGAGGACCATAGGCTGGAATGGGTTTGGGCCTGTGGAGGGAACGCTAGGCAGGGCCAAGGAAAAGCACGGCGGTTTCATTGCTATAGGTTGCTGAGAGCAGCCACTCATACCATCTTTTATATTTTACCATAAAACACACAGACTGAACTCCCCGGTAGGTGTGTGTGTGTGTGTGTGTGTGGTTTTCCATACTTGGATCTGTGACTGTGTATTCTTTGAAGTGTGATTACTGTGTGCCGGTGCTGTTGGTGTGTTTGTGTGTCTACGCTCAAATTTCTTGTTGTATGCAGCCGTAAAGAGGTTAGTATGTGTGTTTGCATGGTATCAGGCGGCATGATGAAGCTGTGACTACTGGGGAGTTAAGTCTGTCTGTTTAAATATGAGGACGCAGATGGAAATCAATGCTGGAGAAGAAGAAGGAGGAATATAATTTTGACATTTGTGTGCCAGATTTTTCTGTTTGTGCATTGTATATATCTGCATTAACTCAAAAAAGGGAAATTGTCATATATATTCCATATGTGTCTGTGTCAGATTAGCGCCCTTGAAAAGATGCCTGATCATTCAAATAGACTACATGCTGCCATTATCATTGATATTACTTGGTTTCCACGCCAACAAACACAATCCGAGTCTGTAAGTGAGCAAGGCCAAACCGCGACAAGGATCAACTGACTATATATTAAATGCCCATATGTGCCTGGCAATTCCATTCCAGGATGATTCATTTTTACCAACAAATGATTACTTTCATTTCTTCTCGATGGCCGTTTCGGTTTTTGTCAGCGAGTGAAATTTGGATTCTTCCTCTAGTATTAAATATGTTTGCATTTTTGAGATTGCCTAACACTAACGCCACGAGGATATAGAGTCAACACAATGAAACATGAAATATATAATAAACATAATGAATGGGAATTTACGTGTCACAGATCTCCAAATCCCAGCTACATCATTTTACGTAAAACTAAGCCAAACATGCTTCTGGCACTTAAAGATTATACCCTAATTTTCCCAATATACCTGATCATGCTGTTTGCTGGAACAATGCTGATAACTTGATTTATTCGTGTAGCCTTGTGCACTTTTTTGCATTTGTAGATTTGCTGTAATGTAAGGGTGATGGAAGTTCAGATCTGAGTTATGATACAAAGAAAAATCATTCGGTGTAACTCAATAATTGTATTAGGTTTCTCCAAAGGGACGAACTGCCAAATAGTAAATCAATCCTCATGTAACCTTGATGATCCTGACTCTGTGCTGATGTCTTACTGTACTTATGTAACCGAATATTTGAAGAGGATAGATATTTCTCCCTTCCTCGTGGTGTATTTATTCACGTTAACTTCATCTCAGATGTGATCATATTCCATAGCCGTTTCTTTTCGTCTGCACATGCCTCCTGTCACCTCACTGCCTTACTCCTCGCCGTCGTTCCAGTTCACCTCTGTGTCTAGTTGCCTCTGTCTATGTACATACAGAAGATCCCTGTAATGTTCAGGTTCTGATGATAACTCAGTGCAGATGTTGCCCCCTGTCTCCCCTCCCTCCTTTCTTTCTCCATCTCTCAGCTCCCTGCGTTACGGCCTTCCTCAGAGCCAGTGTTAGTTATGGTTTAAGGGAATCTGGCAGGGCTGAAAGGAGTCTTTCCTAATGAGGGAGCCGGATTTTCACTGTCCTGGACAACTTTTCAAAATTGTGGCATATAATCTGGACATTCCGTTCACTGTGCTGGATGGAGTTGTTTCGTTCTTGTCATGTTTTTAGTGACTCTACTCTCTGTATGCTAATTTAGTTTGCACACCAGGAAATAGCTTTGCCTTGGACTTGTTGATGTCAAATTTGAGACAGGTTTTGTGTGTTAAGTTACCAAAAAGAAGGACATGGTGGCTTAATGGAGAGGCTTGCTGGAGAGGTACTGAGAGGGTCAAGGAGTACATGGCCTAAATTTTGGGATATTAAAGATGATATTTAGGGCTTGAAGGAGTTTAGTCTGCTTAAGTGAATTAACAGGATTTGTCTTGTTTGTTTGTGTGTCTGTGTGTGTGTGTGTGTGTGTGTGTGTGCGTTTGTATAAGCACACATCACAGTGGGTACAAGTGTGTGCCAGCTGGCAACGATGGGATGCTCTTCTCACATGTGTGGACTGTTTGTGAACGGAGGTCTTATTAGCCCATTGGATGCCCGGGGACTCTTAGTTTCCAACTACATATGGATGACACCTGGAGCCAAATGGCTGACGATATGTTCCCCCACTGCATTCTGGGATTGAGGATTCAGTGTTAGGTGACTTGTGCACTCTTTTACTTTTCAGTCTGATGTCATTAGAGACATTTTAGCACAGATGGAAGATGAAAGAAATGGAAAAACTAAATTAAGAAAGCGTAGGGATGCTTAATAAATGAAATCTGCTTTCAAGTGAATCATTTGTTTTAGGAACTTGTCGGGAAGTCTTCATCAGCATTTTCGAAGGACGAATAAAGCTTCTTTCTCATTTGGTGTCAGTGATCAATCACAGCGTAGACATCAGCATTTCGGAATCGGCACAATTTTAACATCCCATAGCTCGTATGTCCCGTAACCTCCGTTTGCTCCCTTTATTTATTATTTCACAGGAAATGAATGCAATGTGGCTTTCATTACCATCTGCCTCGCGTCATCACTACCATGAATTTGCTTCTGTTTTTTATGTTAAAAATTGGCCAAAACTTGCCTGAACAGCAGTGAGGTGTGACTCACTGTGTGACTGAGTGAGAGGAATTGATGTTGGGTTACGTATGGATGGCACAGTGTGTTCATCACATGTCGTAAGGACATTGTGCTGAGTTACTGGTGTATGCATGCACTCAGTAATCTGGTTAATCCCCACTTTTGGGAGTAACCTGATTTCAGAAATGTCATGTAAACATGGTTTCAGGAATGTGGTTAAGTGACTACAAGAAACCTGGTTGATGCATGCAAATCAGTTTGAGTACGAGGGTTAACAGTAACTGCGTCCTTCCACCACGTTACATAACTTTACCTAGATTTGTGTTTGTATCTAAATATGTTTAATGAGGAATGACATACACAAAGATGTTGACACAGAGGCACAGACTGGGAATTTGACTTTGACATGGATCATGGTCATGGTGAAAAGATCTTGACACCAAGTGGAACACCACACAGCGCATGAGCGTGACCTGTCAGGCCATCCAATGTACATATAGGCTCCCTCAGGATGGAGCTGGCAGAGGGACCCCAGGATGCAGCTGAGCCGAACCTCAGAGAGTCCTCAGGGAAACAACGTGCAGGCGCTGTACGTCAGCCTCTGTTGTCTCCATATGTTACTGTAATCATACAGGTGGTTAGTGAAGGAATCAGACAGTGGCGGTGCATTATAGAGATGAGATTTTTCAGACAGCCAAGTGCAACCGACCCTGTAATTCACTCAGTAAGAGTATTGTGTAGTTAAATGTGTGCTGTGTTTTAAAGTCTTCACTGCTATCAGAGACTGTTCTATGTGTGTATGTTTGTCTAATAATTCAATAACTGGTGAAACCTTTTATTTGTTGAATTATGTATGTAAAGTCACTTTGCTGGAACGTTTCAGATGCGGGATTCTATTTTTCTTTGTGCAGATGCATTATATATTTGTCTCTTTTTGTACCATTTATTGCTCTTACTATCAGTGGTTTAATCGTGCAACGGTTATAACATGTGTGCAGCTGCTCAGAGGATACTTGTTTAAACACGTACAGTTGTACAACACAGTGCAGAGTTCCAAAAGTTTGGACGGCTCCACAGACATGATGGACCCTGCACTGCCATTGACCATAGGCTACTGAGAACGGGACACAGGTGTGCATACCTGCATTGATGGTGAATGCTTTGCTTCTCAGAGGCCAAAGAAAATGAGAGGGATTCTATAACATAATCACCTCCTCTCCTTGGAAACTTTTGTGCATAGGGGTTCCTGAAGTCTGGCTCGCACATGTCTTATAAAAGCACACACATCCCCCTTCAACAAAAAAGGGCTTAGGTGATCTTTTACTAATTGAGCTTCTAAAGACAACAGATGCAGCTATAATTTGTGGCTTCACGCAAGAGTTCTCCCCGAGTGAAGTTGTTGAGTGTTAGGGTAAAGTGAACGTTGCAGTCAGCTGTGCTGTGCAGCAGTGGGATTGAACTGTTTGTTAGGACAGCGTACATGAGGTAATTAATCAAGCTGTCAGTCAGCTGCCTCATGCTCTGGTGCTGAACATAAAGCGCGGATCAACATCGGGATGTGAGCATTGAAACAATACCCGGGGTTTAAAGGAGAAAAGCCTCAGTATTGGCTCAACACACCACAGTTATCTCATTGCACATTTTTGTCCCTCAAGCTCAACACCTGCTCGAATTAAAAGCCCATTATCCCCGGTTTCCTTCCATTTTCTGTACCTAATCTTCATTACACGTTCTTGATTTCTCAACCCTTTCAAGCTGATGCAGGAAAGTTCCAATATCATTATTTAATCACAGCAAACAAATAAGAGATTTAAAAAGATTATAAGACAATGGATTAGTATTTACACTGAAACAGGATTCCGTAATTATACACATATGACATGTACTGTTCATGACGAGCCCTGCACGCGTGTCTCTCAAGTGACTCTCTTGTGCACATTTCATGCTCCTTTATAAATGTGTGGGGGTACTTTGAAGATGTGAAGCCTCTATGATGTGGTTTTAGGGAGGGGGTAAAACCAGCTAACTGTACGCATTGCAGCACTGAAAGAGATATAAGTGACAACAGGCATACGGGACTACGTTTGCCCACAAGGACTGGGGGAGGCTTCATGGAGTTTCCACAACGTTTGGCATGATTAGCTGTACGTTGCTTGCTCCTACTCTGTCCAACATACCCTGAATTAAAAAAAACCTCCACAAACAATCTTCTCTTTGTTTTTACCGAGCAGGTCTGGTGTGCAGATTTTCATCAGATCCGCGTCACGGTTCTTGCTGTTGTCAGCAGCATCTTTCCTTCCTCTGTCATTAGAGCCTTGTCTTGTCCCATGGATATCTGTTTGGATTTAACGGCCCAAGCTAAGTCAATCTCATCTCTACAATATTCACCGCTTGAACCTAAACCGCAATAACCATCAAAAACCCTGGAGACCACAAAACATTCACCAGAAATCTCCTTTGGCTCTCTGGTGCTTCTTTTGGACGGAAATTGGGTTTCAGGCAATTCAGAGGTCCTGTTAATAATGTTAGTTTCAAAAAGCAACTGTTTCTATATTTTCATCCAGACCAACCCCTGTGACCTTGCATCGTTTTTCCAGAGGGAGGCCCCTTACCAGTAGGCACACAGCACTTCTTGGTGCCAGTCCCCCCACAGTGTGGTGTGATTGGGTCCAATGTGTTGTCCCCAGGCCCCAGAGAGGGCGACCACAGCCCAGGCTGGCTGGGAGGTTGGCAGGATCTCTGTCTGTGGCCTCACAGTCCAATTAGCACCGTGGCTGAAGTAATCACAGCCTTTCTACCACTTCAGCGTTTCATTTCACTTAAACAGATCTGTATGCCAGGACCAAATATCACAATGCAGGGCCGCCTTCCTGCACAGAGAAGCTCATTTTGACATCAAGGAGACCCCAGAGTTGAGTTCGGAAAACCGTTTACGACTCCTTTATGTGAAATTTATAAAGTTTCTGATATCATACAAATAATAGATCAAGCTATGAGTTCGGAGAATAATACATTTTACATAATTCCATTCTGACATCCCTGGATCTGTAACTGCCACCGGTTACAGTTGCTTTGACAGCGTGAAAATCTATCTGCCATCAATTCTGATGCTTCAGCTAGTGACCTTTTCCCCTCTGTAGCCTTCCAAAAAAAGCTGAATAAAAAGCAAGTGCAGCTTGGCTTGGTCCTGTGTGAGTGATTGTGTGTGGATAGAAAGCAGCCTGTGTTAGCTATCAGGCAGGGTGATGGTTTTTACACCTCTCTGCTCAACAAATACATATGCTGGAAAGTTGGATAAGATTACTGCTTTGCTGCTAAATAGCTGGAAACAGGATGCGCATTGCTTTCAGTGCTTGATATGAGCTTTTTGGCAGCGTATTGGGCATACTCACTTTCATGAATCCTTGTCACCTGACACGTTTCACAAAGGTCAGCTTTGAAAAGATTCCTTTTCCATTGACAAACCATGGCTGTCACAGATCTGCTTAGTGAGTTTTTAAGTTGGGGCTGCAAGGGGTGAGACCTTTTTATACGATATTGTAACGATATTTTTTGCCAATACCACGTCTATTGTGATTTCTTTTTTTCAAGTACCTAATTATTGCAATTTGATATTGCTGCAATTGAATGTTTTTTGGATTTTAATTTTTGTTGTTGTTTTTTGCAGGGTAATGAAACACTCACACTCAACTACAAGCTAAAAGTAGTCCAGGCTGCTTAACTAACTAACTAAATGTGTGTTTTTGAATGAAAGTGATGTGATTCATAACAGCCTTTTTTCTGCTCCTTAATTTCACTCTTCAGACAATGGGTCTGAAGAGTGTTTGGACATTCACAACTGACTAGCATTAGAAAACTAGTGCCGGCTCTTGAAAGCCTACACTGATGAGAAAGCAGGGCTTGTGCATTCGAGTTCCATTTTCCTACCTGTATTTTTAGCCTCTGATGCACAAACATCACATCCTGCACTAACTGTAGCTCGGAATCAGCTCCGTACTCTCGTTATCTCTTTATACGCTCTCTTTATTTCTTCTTTGCTGCCCCGTCTCATCCTACCTCTTCCACATTTCGCTTGTCATTACTGTCATCCATGATATAAAAGAGAACTGATCCCTTGTTAAATCCCCTTCTTTCCAGCTACCTCTTTTCCCCTCGATTTATTTTTCCATGGGGTAAATCATTCCAAAGGCCGATATTTTTTCTGCCGTCTGAAAACACGGGGTGACGTCTTTGTGGTGGGCGGTGGATGGTGATCAATCTCTCATAAAAAATCCTCCACGGTGCACAGAAGCTGAGCCAAGGTTCTGGGTCACATGGGCCAAAAACCTGCAATTATGGAGACAGAAGCCTAATTTCACATTATAATTAGACATCTAGGTGTGTCCATACATGGGCATTGACACTTATTTATTTATTGGCAAATTACAGATTGGGATTTCTAGATGATTTAATACATTTCCAGTTTGGAAGCAACATTTATTGCAGTACTGTCCCGGCAACCATATAAGTAAACATGGCAGGTTTGATAGTATGACATTCTATACATATTTGCTTGAGTGTGTGTGTGTGGGTGAAATTGAGGAAATCCCCCTGATCCACATAAGACCAATGTGGCCTTTATGTCAAACCGGGGTACAGTATTTCTCCTCTCACTCCATTCTTTATCCACCTCTTTGTGCTGTCTTTCCCCCTCCAAGTACACTATTAAGGCTAAGGAGAGAGTTCATGGATAAAAATCCTTAGACCCAGCCTGAGTAAAAGACTTCTGGATATCTCATTTGATCTGGATACTATATTTAGTGGGGAATCTTTCCAATCTGTATCATTGGTCTCTTCATGGGGGCCACGGGTCTACAGACCTGGTCTGCTCTCTGTCCCTTTGGCTCATATAACAGTTTTATTACATAGTGATTTTCATTTGCTCACACAAAGGAAATGAGACAGGAGAAGGAACTGCAGACAGAGAGCAAATACCAAAAGGGTGAACTATAAACGGGGAGCCTAACTCTGGTCTGAGTTTTGAATTAGCAAATTGGTTATTTTAAATGTTATTTCAATGTTACTATTGATAAAAACAGTGTAAACTCTTGTTTATGAGGAGTTGGGGATATGTGAACCTCTTTTTGTCAGAAAGGTCACATCTGAAATTTATGCAGTGTTACAGCTGCAACTGAGGATTTATTTCGGGTTGTCATTCCATAAAATTACACTCCCCTGTCCTGTCCAGCTTTTGACCTTGCACAATAATTTTCATCTTCAGGGAGGGAGAAAACAGAAGTATGGAATAACATAGATTGGTTTGTGGCATCTGGAGTTTTGGGAGAAAGGAGCAATACGTAAGATGGTTCCAATTAACTCTGAAAAGTGATGGTAGAAGGCAAAGGAAATGATTTCTATTCCTTACTGTCCTCTTCTTTTCATTCTCTGTCCTATATGAATAGAAGCTTTGCCTGCATCTGCTAAATTAGAGTTACATCCAAGACGGTAAATTCAGAAATGGTACCTAAATGGGCCATGACGAGAGAACAGGAACAAGAAAGCCCAGTAATTGTTGAAAACATAAATTATGCGTAGATGAAAAGACTGAGCGATGGTCTGTTTTAGGGCTGATGAAAGGCACAAGACAACAGCTATTGATTAGAGGAGGGTGAATTAAGGGAAAAGAATGATGAACCCATTGGAAAGAGTGCAAAGGCAGAAAGAGGGAGGAATGTGGAGCAGGTTGAAGCGATGAGTGGCTGCAGCTGGGACTATATATGGTGTAGTGTTCTCTATTAAACACTGCATGGCCCAGTAGGGACAGCAACATGGGGATGAGCCAGCTATCAGCCTCCTCTGTGACCATGAGGGTGAGTTGTGTTACTGCAGGAGCACAGGAAAATACCCATAGTTACAATTTAGAGTTAAATCCTGAAGTCAATTTGTTTGCATTAAATCGAATTAATTAATTTTGGAAGTGTATAAATCCAGTCATATTGCATTCACAATGAATAAAACTGGTTTTTAAACTTTTTGAACCAAGGACCACTTTTGAGCGAATGAAAAGATCTGAGCACCACCTCACCAACAAGGTGCTACCTATAAGATAAATCACAGGAAAACCTATGCACATGGCGTATGTACAGTATGTGTGCTGTGTTGATATTGAGAATTCTACAGAGCAAGCACAAAAGACACTGACCTTTGAAATAATGATTAAACTAATAAAACAATCTCATACTGAAAACCATTTTGTTTATGAATAATTTACCACATCAACAGACTTTCCACAGACCTCAATTGTATTAATTCTCTACAAAAATGACCAGAACCATCTGGCATACTACCAAGCAGAGCTCCAAGTAACACAGGTGGTACTTGTAATGCAGTGTGAGAACCACCAGCCTAGCTTCACTGGCTGTAATATAACATGAAATTACAATTTTTTTTCCAAACTTGGTCCATACATTGTCTACAAGTAAGAGCTGCCATTACTCTGTAAATGTTATCTTGAATGCTATGGAAAGATAAGCAGTAGATTTTTATGCACGCTGAATTGAATCTCTGCAGTACTGGTGCTCATTGTTAAATCCTTACATCACCCATTGAGTCGATACATAGGAAGGAAGAAAGACTGATACACTTTCAGTGAGAGAAATGGAAGGCGAAGCCGAAATTTTGATCGTTCCCATATGTACATACAGATAGTTGATAGTCACCCCGCTGGGTGAATCAACATTCTCCGTGAGTGACACAGATACTCACTTCTTCTGTTGAAGTTAAGACGTTAAATGGCTGAGGGAAGATAGAAGACGTCAGAGCGATTTCCTATTTGTTTACAGCAGATGATTTTTAATAGTCTCATAAAACCATAATCACCCACACTGATGACTCGCATTTCCTTGTCTACAAGATGTCTAATCTAAGAATAGCATTATCTAGGGATGCTTCCATCCATGTTTCTATTTTTCGATGTTAAATTTTCAAGCATTCAACACTTCAGCCGTGTAGCGTTTTGAAGAATATTTTCCCACATCTTGGTACTGACACCTGTGTCGGCGTTATTCGTTTCCCAGTTGTGATGTCATTTCCACTACTTCCTTTACTGAGTGTGAGAGCCAACCATTCAGGCAGGTGTAACTGATTCTCTACACGTAGTGTCCATTTCATCTCAAGTCATCAACAGATTCTCTCTCTCTATCTTCCGTCCACCTTGAGCTGCAGATTTGCCTTTCTTCTGATGCTCAGAAAAAAGCCTATTTGTCTTGTTTTCTTTCTCTCTGTCTATCTCTCTGCCTCATGATCGATTTGTTGCATGTCAGTTACGTCCAGCTCTGGGAGGCCCCTAGGTGAAAAGGATCTGAGTTCAATTTACTGCATAGGAGAGATACTTTTTGGCAGCGTTCATGTACACACACAGGTCCAGATGTTGTGTCCTCTGGCCGCCCTGTGCTGTTAGTAGTAGCTCTCTGAAGACTGAGTTATGCTTCCTTGCTGTTTATTGGGGAAAGGAGCCCTGAGACCTCATGCAAACCCCTTACCTCCAGTCCTCAATTGCTCTTCCAAACCCAGATGACATCTTTGTCAAAGGCTCAAAGCTCCACGTGCCTTGATATCCGGGTAGGGGATGACATCATGGTGGTGTGACCTGTGGAGCGTGCATAGCTGTCTGCAGTGAGAGACGTCAGGCCGGTTTATTTGCTTTTTAGCCCTGAAGTTTGCTGGCTCAAACAGTGCTGTGCAGGCCTGAGGGATGCTGTAATGGCAAAACGAATCCCGACTACTCCAAAACCAGTTCACAGAAAGGTGATATATTTTATTTGGTGTTTCCACAAAGGAATAATTAGGCCCAAGATAATTTTGCTGCACTCCTACCACCCCACTGCCTAGGGCACTGTCAGGGATCAGTCACGCTTTATCTTTGAACGGTGGCGGTCTACATATTTGAAGCTTGTATTCAATGTTACTGCTATTATTCCCTATATAGCTACTTTTCATTTCCTT
>OMNV01000483.1:20587-105891 GCA_900303265.1 Brotula barbata
AAACGCCTGATTTTCATTTTTCCCAAAGCAGCTCCACTAAACAGATGGAGGTATACGGCACCATTTTCTCTGTGTCTGCTTGGCCCGTGTGTGTGTGTGTGTGTGTGTGTGTGTGTGTGTGTGTGTGTGTGTGTGTGTGAATATGTGTGTGAATATGTGTGTTAGGAAGCAGAGACATTACTCCAGGCACTTTTCACTCCCACACTCATCTGGTACTCCGGATTGATGGATCAACGTCAGCATTCACATAAAGGAAATGTAACTGGATGCAGCATGTGTGCCATGTGTGTGTTTACAGCTCTTGCATATAACAATAACACAATTTTCTGCTGTTAGACAAAAATTGGTATCTAGAACCACATGTTGATTCCATCAGCTGTGTCAACCTTGTGCAGATCAAATCATCCGGGCCCAACTCGTTCCTAGTTTGGTCAGAGTGCCAGCTCTTCATCGTCTTGTCCCTGGAAGGAAACTAGCCAGTCGTGGCGGTGATGAACGGTCCGTGAATTCTCTCCATGTCTGTTTACACCACACTGGTTTTAGCCTCTCTCCTTCCTGTCTCTTTTCTGATCTATCGCTTTTTGGAAGCCTTAGTTTATTCTGGATCCCTCCCGGACATCTGGGCTATTTGTCAACTGACTCACTTGCATGGACTTATCAAGGCAAATATGAGTTCGCCTACCTGCACACAACATACCGGACTGACTGCAGGCTGAAAAATGACTTGGAGTCACGGCTTAAGTGTTTATTCAGTCCAGGACTTATTATCAACTCTGTCAGTGCCTTGGTAGCGTTACTTAAGAATCCTGTTTGAGAGCCAGGTCAGTAGTGTTTTCTAATCCCTCTTAGAGGATTGGGGAGCACATCACAAGCCAGAAAACATCTGTAAATCTTACTGATGGTGTCAGATACAAAGGTGGTACTCATAAAGACATGGAGTATTATCCTCCAGAGAAGTGCACATCTGAGAAGTCTCTTTGTACATCTGTAATTCCATGTTGGTGCATATTCTTAACATATGTGGTGATGTCAAACAAACCTGACATCTAAATGTGAAAAATTTGGGAAGGGTTATAATATACTGTATAATGTTTTATACTGGCAGGGATGACTTCATGCTTTGCATTTGAGCTGGATTCGATATTCTGTGCTCATACTTACATATCAATCCATCGCCCGTAGATCGAAATAAATCCGTCATGAGTCATTGATTATAATCGACCGCTTGATTTAAAAAAAATTGAATAACATTACATAAAGATAGATAGATAGATAGATATACGGGGCGGCGTGGCTCAGGTGGTAGGGTGGTTGCCTAGTGATCAAAAGGTTGCTGGTATGATTCCCCCACCCATCCATGTCGAAGGTCCCTGAGCAAGACCCTAACCCTGAATTGCTCCCGACAAGTAAGGCATGGTTACCTCGGCTGTGGGTGTGTGAATGTGCGAATGAAAGGGTGAATGAGAGGCAAACATTGTACAGCGCTTTGGATAAAAGCGCTATAGAAATGCAGTCTATTTACCATAGATACTTTATTAATCCCTAAGGAAATTAAAGTCATTCAGTAGCTGAACGCCAATAACAAAAACACTGGTAAAAGAAGCATAGAATATATAGAACAATATAATAAAACACAATATAATACAAAATAAAATATAATCACCAATATAACGATGTGATATAATATACATATTGTTATATTGGTTGGTTATATTTTATTCATTATTTTATTTATTTATGTAATGTGCTCTCTACATGGCAACAGCACAAGCAACACGAAACACCAAAGTTAAACAAGACTACAACTCTATCTCCATTTGTTTTACCCTGATGCTTTAGTTTATTATGTGTTGTCATGTTAGCAATGATAACCATAATAATAATTTGTGTTGGTGGGTGATGAGAGAGACATTTACCAATTCTAGTAATGTTGGGCACAAGCGACATAGATTGGATGTGTGCCCATTTTGCTGTATGCAAAGCCCGGTTAATCTGGCTGTAAGAAATATGAGTGCCATGTGGAGTACCATGTTTCGAGTTCTCTTCCTTTGTTTTTACAATTTCTCACCTGCCATGAAATGAGGCAACACATCATGCTGTCATTGTCAGTCTTAAGCCTTAACAAAGCTGGGGCTGTCTTACAGTACTCAGATGTTACTTCCTGTTCCCTGAGGTTAGGAGTGTGGCAGAAAAACAGTAATTTGGTTGAACTGATGGTTCTTGTTACATGGAGATTTCAACACGGCTCTGATGATGATGCCTCATGTGTAAGCCCAGAGTCATTGTAGAATTTAGTACACACTGAGTCCCTGGGAGCTCAGTGACCTGCTGCAGCTTTGAGGCAGTTAGACCTTAAATAGCTAGGACCTGACAGATAAGCTAAGTAGTGTGCTCTTAGGGTTTAAGGACTTGTCTCTTGAAAGGGACTTGTCGTGGATTTTTTTTGTTTGTTTTTCAGAAAAGACTTGGTTATTTAGACCTACAATTATAACAGTTTAGCAACCTTGTCGATCTTGTTTTTTTTCTGTCGTACTCATCCCCATTATTACATCTTTGACTTGTTTCTTCAATGGCAGCCTTACCTTAAGTACAACATATACAAAATACTGTCTAATAGCCACCTACCCTTTGTCTGTCTGGCTTTTTCCGGATGGTCTACAGCATATGTTGTCTTCAGAACCAGGCATGCACGTTCCCTCATTTTAACATGCCACAGTTCTTAGGCATGAGCCCTAACAAAATGTGTCAAAATGTGTGTGTGATTTTGAAGACCACCAGACAAATAGACTTGACAAAGCTGTTTTGACACATATTTCCCATGGAAACAGAGAAACAATATCTGGATACAAAGAACGCACACACACACACACAATGCAATGTCACAATCAGTAATCTAAGCTGTCCTCAGGGGAGAAGTCACCTTACCTCCAACGTCAACAATAACATGCGCTTCTTTCATGGGACAAGTCCTGTTCTGTCTCAGCACAAGGATCTGTCAGAGGCACCTGAGAAGAGCGCTGTCTGTCTTCGTTCCTCTGTGTCTCTCTCTCTCTCATTCACTCATCACTTTTCTTGTTATCTTGAACTAAAATTCTTATGTTATGTTTAACGTTAGTGTTCATGACAAGGAATTTGTTAAATGTGATTTCTGATGATTGCGTGATTAGTTTAATATTTGCTATTCTTGTCCCACAGAGTGCCAAGAGTTTCCAGAACAATAAGGATTCACGGATCCTCTGGACCAAAGATGACCTTTTACTGAGCACTGGCTTTGATATGGTGAGAAACTCATTGGACAGGGTGTAATGCACAGTGCAGTGCAGTACAGTGGGCCCCATTCAGGGATTGGGAGGCTGCAGCACTTAGGAACTAAAGATGCTAATAGCTGCCATTTTGTGCCAATGTTCATAATCTTTGATTTTTGATGTTATGATATACTGTAAAAAAAGCAGGAGTACATTGCCAAAGTGATTCCATTTTAGAAAATAGATTTTGCGAACTGATCTGAGACCTGCAATGAGAATATTTTTTTACTAAAGATAACACACGTGACATGTGGTCAACATTCCTGAACATATTCAAGAATGAACACAAAAGCAACTGTAAATCAGAATGCTAACATTAGGTTAACATTAGCGATCTTTGTCAAGGCAATTAAGTATAACATTTGGACTCAGGAGTGAAACTTGTGTTGGACTTTCGGAATTTAGGGTGAATAATACTCTCTTTGTCAGTTCCTACAGCTTTACCTTTGTTCACAACCTTCCTGGTGTCCGCTAGTCCACAACTATTTGTGAAACACAGCTTGTCTCCGCCAGTAGGCAGTGAGAAAAGTTTCAAATTGAGTTTTAAGCAGCAATTAGTAAAGGCTTTGACAAAATATGACATGGAATAACATTGGCGAGGCAAAATACAAAATAACACTCTTACACTAATGTGTCCCTCGGCATACACATGGTATGTCCCACATTGTTTGTTGATGTGTGTGTGCATGTTTACAGTACTTATATCTCTTATTATTGTCTGCATAGGTGCGTAGTCGGGAGGTGAGGCTGTGGGACAGCAGGAAGCTGAACTCTTCCCTCAGCTCTGTGTCATTTGGCACCTCCAGTGGGTGAGTACTGTGTTAGTCTGCAACCTCGTTCTCGTATGTGTGACTTGGAGAAGCACACACACACACACACTGCTTTACTCTTGTTTGTCAGTGAATATGTGAGAAAGAAAGAGCATGTGTGTGCATACACGTGTGAATTGGCATACTTAGCATGTAGTATATGTGTGTGGTATGTGTGACGTTTCCATGTGTGGAATGATGTATGAGGGGCCATCACACACTGTGAAGCTTCCTCAGGCTGCAGGGCAGTTGGGCACGCAGACCTCCCAAAGTTCTGACACTGTCCCTACACATTCCTGCCATTTCCTGGGTCAGAGCCACACAGAGACGCTCCTATCCACTGTCCTCTGCAAATGGAGGAAAGTGTGCGTATGTGTGTGCGCTCCCTGTCCATCTGTCTATAACAAGGGTCATCGGCCACGCAACAGCAGCCGACACATTGACACTTTTCCCCCGGCCCACTGGCTGTCATTTCTTCTCCTGACCTGCTCTGAGGCTTTGCTCCTGTCGTTTATTTTTCCAAATGCAGCTGCTGAGAAGTAGAATAGACTGTGAGCATGGCTGTGCTCCAGAGAGAAGATGGATATATAGATAGATGAAGGAAGAAAGGGAATGGAGGGGTGGGAGTATGGATTCCTTTGTCAGATCCAGCTCATGTATTTTAGTGCTGTTATAAACAGCTTTGCGGGCCAAGTCACTCCAAACTAGAGCAAACCAGCACATCAGGCCATGCTGCATGCTGTGGTGGATTATATTTCTGTTGTACTGATATGGCAATGAACTGTTCAGTGCCTGTGTACACAATCCACATGTGCACATGTGTAGTTGTTGCTGTGTGTTAGAGGAGTCTGGGAAGTGCAATGTGCAATGTAAATATTTTAAAGTAGAGTGAGCATTTTTTACTGTCCCAAGAAACTTGTTATTTGAGGAATGTCATTGTTCTTTCCTTGTGTTTGTGCGTGAGTGAGACTTTTAGGAGTTGACACTGCGACTTCCTAAGTAATAACCTCCGTTCCCCCTCTCCATTTTCCCTCCACTCATCTCCATTTCCCTTGCTTCCTCTTTCATGTGAGTGAGACAGATAGTTGCCTGTCTAAGTGCCTCTTTGGAATCCATCACATTGTTTGGTGCCAGCATACTTTTCATGGAAATGAAGGAAATTTGATGCCAAAGACAATGTTTTTTGACTCCATATTACCTAGAAAAATTTTCTCAACCCGGTCATATACAGTTTATCAAGAGTGTGTTCAGTGTGTGCAAAAAACACAGCCAACAGCTTAAATCATTTTATTAATTAAAGTTTGTTTCCTTGGTGTTTTGCTTGTAGACAGAGGAATGTTGACGTTTACTCTGTCTGTCGCTGCTGTTTAGTTAGTGCGATGTGCAATGAGAGGAGAACGTAGCAGCAGTCTTATGATCGCCTCTGAATTGTCTTGCTCATCTGGTGACAAGCTGTTACACATTCCTGCTGTCTGATTACTCAGCTTGTGTCTTTTTGTCCGACTCTCTGTTCACACTCCAAATCAGCAGAAATGTACCTCGTTCTGGATTTATTAAACATGTCATCCAAAAAACACTGAAGGATGGAAGCTTTGACTTTGGGAATAGCCTATGGACTATGATGATGATGTTGCAGTGGGCATAATTGCATGGGTGTGTTCTGACCTCCAGTTCATCTGCAGTAAACCTCGGATTAAATCACTCATTAAATTGCCCTGAACAATCGGTGTTTTCCACTTTCCCAACTGTTTTCAATGTGAATGATTGTCTTAGATGAGTATCACATGCCTGCATGCTGTGTCAGAGAGCAATCGCTCTCAAGGCCACGTCCTCCCCAGATGGTTGTAGACCAGCAGTGATGTAAAACAGATCAAAACAAATGACAGATGAGACCTTCCCCTTTAATGTTATCTTGTCTCATTTTCTCTCTCATCCAATCTCAGCCTCAGTATTGCTTTTCATCCGCCTTCTCTCTCTCACTCTTTGTTTGTCTCCAATGCTTTATATTGGGCCTGACAAATGAATGAACCTTTGCAGGGGTCGTTACAGTGTTATTCCAAGTGATCACCCTAACCCAATGATGAAACATTTTTTGGGAGTCAAAATTACGATGACACGTGTAATTGGTATGCCATGGCCTTCAGAGTGACCAGATCACAACCCAATTGCACACATATGGGAGGTATTGGATGTTTCAGACGTCACAGTGTGTCATTGTTGTTTAAAATGATTGGATTTCCGTTGATCTTTTGTTCAGCCACAGTTGTGCAAGTATAGTCCAGTTGATTGTCATTCGACACGGTCAATGCTGTGACTGCATGCTGCATCTCGATGGACAGTGTGACAGAGAGATAAAGCGCAGCTGATTGTGACTGCTGTGATCTAGTTGTGTATTTTTGGGCTTTAGTATGAAGACTGATAAGAGGGATCACATGACATAACTGATCTTTTCAGTATTTGTTCTGGAATTTCACATAATAGTTTGCCATAGGCAGTGTATGTTTTATTTTCAGATTTCATCAGCTTGTGGTTTTCATTCATTCTCTTTGTACTGAAAGGGTATTGTCATGTTTTCACATTGTCATACTAAAATGATAATGGTTCTGCATGTCATAACAACTGCTTCGTGACTTCCCCGTGCTTGCCTATTGATTTTAATATGGTGACTCTGATATTAGATCTTGGCAGACAGAAGTTAACAAGTGCATTTTAAAATTTCATCTTTGGATTGAGACTGTGTTCTTATCTGTTAATCTCCATGTTGGAAGCATCTACGACACTGTTCAGAGCAAATCAGGAGTTAAATTGGGGGGAAAATTTAATTACTACTTCTCATTCAGTCTTGTCCATTGCAGGACTGCCCAAATGTTTTATTAAGCTCCAAGCATTCGGGAAATGCTGATAACAGAAATTGACATGCAGTTTCTGGGTTATTTTCCGAAAGAAATTTCATGGGTCACGTAAAAAATATTCATTATTGCTGGTTGGTTACGTGTATCTTTTTGTGCAATAATGTAGGAAGCAGATAGAGACTCATGTCTGGGCTACTTTCCACAAGGGCTAGCTAATCTTTATTCAGTATCTCACCCTGCAAGTAGCTGTACGGGCAAATGTTCCATAGTTTTCCATCATTCAGCCTGCCCACATGTTCCCCTTGGCCTTCATGGCTGGTGCTCTGTGTCTCTGGGTTGTTATCATGGTGTGTTTTCTGTGAATAATTCATTTCTGGCTCAGCTTTGCCTCAGTGCACATCTCTTCTTTAAGATAAAATACAATAATCCATAGAGCAACTGACTCACCACAACTATCACACACACACAATGAAACATACAGAAGCATTTGAGGAAATCTGAAGTTGAACATCCGCAATGGGACATTCAATGCCTGTCATTTAAGGCCTGAGGTACTTATAAAGATGGATTTGTCCTTTTTTTCCTGTTCTGTTTTTAATTAAAAGGGCTGTGGTGAACATGGTGTGTAATTGGAGCAGCAGGCTGGATTGTATCAGGTTAGCTGCACTCGTCCACAACATTCGGTAGGACTGTTTTCTTTGGAGTGTCACAACATAAAGAGGCCCAGAGCGTGTGCCAGTAAAATGGGGTTGTGGGTGGAATATTTGGACGGAGAATAATGGAGGGGAAATGTTTATTTTTTGGTTGGGGTTGAAATGGAGACCGAAGAAACGAGGCATGAAGGGTGATGAGTCTGAGAGGGGTTGTTTTTAACTGTGTAGAGGTAGTTATTACTGTGAGCCGTTTTCCATACAAAGCTGGAGATGTGGACATTGAAAAACCCAGCATGGATCTCTCCTTTACTCTCTCCCCCACACTCGCCCTCTTTAAACCAGAATTACAATAATGAGTTTAATTGGGCCTCTAAGCCAGCTGCAATCAGTGAACTTTACAACTGGGCACGATTGCAAACAGCTTGCAGTGTGAATGCTGGAGACGTCATGATGATTATACTTCCCCACTTTGCTGCTAGTTACACAATCACACGGATTGAGCACACCCTCAAAGTTAGTTGACTCCTGATGATGCGTGCTTGTATATTAGCTCGTAATCATGTCAGAGCTGACAGGTAATTCACAGCGGGTCTCTTGATTGGGATCCAGCATGAGAACTGTAAAACTGATGTTCAAGTTCAGTTTTGCAATCCTCGAAATTCCCCCATTCTGTACCATTGTTCAGTTCTTTTCCTCAAGCATCCTCGCGTAGTCATGCACACACACACACGCATCGTCCAAAACTTCTCATCGTGACAAACAAAGCTGCTCTGTCTTCCTTCTTATGTGAAGTTGATTCAATCAAATTGCCGTGACCGAATGCCCACAAGCATCCATCTTGCCGATTGGAGTGGACATAAGCCTATGCCCTGAGAGACGACCCCACCCTGTCACGGGTTATACAAAGAACCTGCCCTCTGAGGCAAGCACTGCTGACAGAATGTGCTGTCGGCTGGAGCTGAGGGAGGGGATACAGCAGTGGATGGATGGCTGGATGAGGGTGAAGTTGGTGTGAGTGGGAGTGACCCAGGTGTGGTGCACTCCCCTTACTGAATTTCCACAATCTCCTGCTCTGTGTTTTTGTGCCGGGGTCGTGTCTGAGATCAGGGCCCAGTCATCCGGTGTAATAGAGCCAAGCACTCTTTAATCTGCTGGATTGAGAAGAGGTCCATGCCCTAGAAAAAGACCAACCTTTATAGAACAGTCCCCCCTTTCTCCTGCCCAAGCTCAGGCACTCCAAATCATTCCCAGATGAAGGCTTTCCTGTGAGGATTAGGTGCAGCTGCAACACCGGGAACCAAACCAGACCAAAAATCACCACAGAATGTTTGAACGATAGTTTGACCTCGCTCCCTTTTGCTTCTTCACTTTCTGCTAGCAAATGGACCTTTGTTATTTGGGTGCGTGCTGTGTGGAGGTGTATGAAGAGGCAAGGCTACAACCTTCAATTTATCCTTGAGGTTAAGTCAAAAGCTCAGCTGACCCCCTTGCCCCCAGCCCTCCCTCCAGGATGGCCTTGGGGAATAGATGTGACCGCACACGGTCTGTCAAAGAACCTGAACTCTGCGATCTGACAGTTGAAACATGGTGTCTGGAATCTGTTAGTCATTTGGTGTTTTAGTTAGATTCATTGGAGGGGGGAGTAAGTCCAGGAAAAGACGATGAAATGGAGGAGGAGAGGCGTAAGGAGCTCTGAAATCCCCTCACTTTTTGTTTTTAGAGATATCATCGCTCAATGAGCTTTTATGGGCTTTTGGTTGAATGCTCACAACGTTTTACCCCATAAGCCTCCCTGGAAAAATCCTCTGTTCCTTCTTTCATAATGTGACTTAGATGCCAAAATGCAGACATCAGCCTTAAGTGAACTCATTTCTTATACTTGATCACCTGTTATTCTTCCTCTTGTTTACTATTTGCTTTCTGTTGTTCCCCCTGCCCACACCCTCCCCTTCTTTGCTGCTCTGTTCCCCTCTCTCCATCCTGCACAGATGAAATGGAAAGAGGGAGCAGAGCGTTTGAAGGTGCTGGCGTCTGTGATTCCAATTAAGTGTTTTTTTTAGAGCACGGCCTAATGGAGCCTTTCAGCACTGGCAAAAACACGTGGAAGTATGTGGAGCAGTTGGCAGGGACTATTTCATATAATTCACAGAGGGTTTTGATTTCATCCCGCAGGTATTCGCTCAGCACTGTGGGGATCAGAAGGCCTTCTTTGTGTGAACTGCATTGAAGGAAAAAAAATTGAACCGCTCCCTAGTCCAGCTACCTTTCCGTTCTCCTCCTTCTCCTCTCACTTTCACCTTAGCTATATTTTCTTTTGTGGTTTGGATTAGAATTTCATGCAGACGACTCCGGAACTGGTTGATGAAGGAAACCTGCCCTCCTTTTTATGTGGCAGTTGAGCACGTCTTAATGCTGTTATAGTAATTGTACAAATGACTGAAAACTGGAAGGCCTTTTCTGGAACCTCACACTAATTTGTCTCATTGTCGGAGTTTGAGACAGTGTCAGACTTCACTTTCTATTCTTCACAGAAAGAGCAGAAGGAACTAGTTGCACTTGCAGCTGCACGTTGCTTCCCTCATCTGGAACATCTGGAAAAATGTCCTTTTTTTCCCCACATATTGAAAATGCACTGACAATTGCATTGGATCATTGCCTTACCGAAAGCCTTCACACTACTTTGCACCATCCCAGGTCCATTTCAGCACTTTTCTCTTTACTTCGCAGTGTAGATATTCAGTAGCTCAGCATCTGATGGAGATATGAGGAAGCCTTGGTTGGCAGAGGAAGCAGGGCTAAAGTGGAAACAGCACCAGCGATTATTCATGACATATGGATGCAATACAAGAAGATGAATAAACACTCCACTATTAAGTATCAGTGCAAGCGGATAGTATCTGTGTAGACCGCAATGGCAGGTTCAGGGAGACATTCCAAACTAGGAGCAGCTTAAATGAAATTTGCCTTACTGTCCCATTTTAGGGATTATCCTGCTTCACCATCCTTCCTGTGTCATTGCTTTTCAGTGCAGTTCACTCTTTTATTATTGCTATTTTATTTGTTGTTATCTACGCCTCCTCCTTCCTCCCCAAGTCTATTTTAAAGCATTTATGCATTTATAAGCGCCATGATTGTCCTTTTCATGAGGCACAAGAACCATGGCATGCCAAAACTCACATTTTTAAATCATGCCTCTCTTTAAGATGCCAGTCACCTATTGGACGCCTGCCATGTTTCTCTGCTGTGGTAAAAAGAAGGATTTGACTGATGCAGAGACTTCTGTTTCTCATTAGTAGATGGTTTCCTCTGCCCTGCGCCCCACCCTTCTCTACCCCGCCAGCCTCCTCCGCTGCCTCTGTAACGCCTGCAGATTGGCAGCTTGTCACTGTGCACCTCATTTCCCTACAAACAATAATATAGGCACAGATGTGGAGATAGACAGGGTTACAGATGCTCACAGACAAGTGGGGAATTGTACACAGTTTATTTGTTGAGACAGATGGGAGATTCCGAGATAACCCGGATTAATTAGATTAAACCAGTTGAATTGCCATTGGTTTTCCCTTGGTGATGCCATACTGTAACTAAGCCCTATTTGAGCCATTGACTTCTCCACTGTGTACATGGTCTGTGCAATATCAGCGCAGCACTCATCCACATCTGCCACAATATAGCAAAGGAGCCCAACTTTCCTTCTTTTTTTAAGCGGTTTTACTGAGCAGACTTTTCCTATCATTTAATAGAGAGAGCATATGAAATATGCTCATATTTCCATGATAGAAACCAGTTATTCCAGTGACCCAGTGTTGACAGTCTTGGTGTCTCAAAACTTGGAAACACAAGGAAACAGAAGGAAATTCCTTATTAAAGAGTCAACTTGTATTTGCCAGTGGCAGGTGGGCCACATGTGCCTTGGGTTGATGTCACGTCCCATGTGGGCCCTATTTGTCTGCTCATATTGTGGAAACCTGTCAATGCCAGTGAGGCAGGAGAAATATGCCACGCTCAGTTTAATGGGAAAAGTGCTGAAGCATGCCGGTGCTCACTGTCTGTGTGTGTTTTAACTACATAGCTGGTCATTTGACGAGATGCTTTGATGCGTGGCAGTATAGTGTGTGTGTGTGTGTGTGTGAGTGTTTCAATGTTATTGCATAGAACGAGGATATTACAGCGATAAAACCGTTTCACGCCAAGCATCGATTATAAACAGCAGAGATTTGTAAAAAAATACTTTGGCCGTTATAATGGAAGCTCGCACATCAGAACAGAAATTTCATGCGGCAAGAAAGAAATCCGACATCACTTTATCGACAGCAGAATTCCATCTACGAAATCATGTGGTAGATCACTGAAATTTGCTTTGTGTGTCACTTTTTGAAAATTGTCACAATTGTATTACCAACTGTAGACTGTGCTCCCAACATCCTGAAATATTTTCTGAAGCGTCGATGCTACAATGTAGAAAAATGAAAAGAACATTGTCCTGGTTGCTACTGGCCCCTTTTCTGCCTGCGACTTTTTCCCACTGCTGCATTTTCGTGTAGCACCTGAGTGACACAGCAGGGAAATGACTGAACACCAGCATGGCCTGCTGGATTGTTCATGTTTCTATGGAAATGTTATGACAACAAAAGCTTTGCTGCACTTGCGTGGCCTCCTTGTTTTTCTACTCCAAGTTGTGAGTGTGTATGTGTGTGTGTGTGTGTGTGTGTGTGTGTGTGAGTGTGTCTGGGAAACTGCAAGTGCACTTGACTTAAGCAGATTTAAAAAATTTCATAAAAAGGTAATTGGATGCAGAGTTGGAGAGGAGGTGGTGGCCAGGAAATAATTTTCCTCCTATGTGAAGATAAGAAAAGCTTGGGGACCCTCAGGGGGAACACCAGTGAGTCTTTAGACTGTGTGTTCCTGGAGAAAACACTGGGGACCTGTCTGCTCTAGTGTCCTTCTGAAAGACCTCTGTATGAAGCCACCTGACATTATTTCAGCAGGGTCAATTAGTCAACCAGCTATTGTATGGACATTTTGTGCAAGGTTGGGGAGGTAGAAGTAGGAGGTGGAATCTTTTAAAATAGATGACTGTTAGGCCTCTATTGTTCCTTTGCTGTCTTTTGTCCACTGCTTTTTCCTTTGATTGCAAACGACTGCTAGGAAACCAGTCCATGTGTATGGTAGGGCTGAAAAGCATAATCAAAATTATCGGCATACATTGACAATAAAAAACAAATCACCATGTTGTACTAGACGCACCTTTATTTGTAACCATTTATGACAAAAAGAGTGGAAATGATTTATACTAGTGCCTAGTAGTCTGAAAATAACAAACTCTGAATTGCATTTTGCGATTTCCTTTTTGTTCTTTTGTTTTAGCTGCAATGTGGATTAAAAGATTTATTTTTATACTAAATGAAAAGATTTTTTAAATTTACTATTCAAAAAGAAGGTAAAACTATTTCTTGGGAATATTTTGTGTCCTAATATAACCCCTAAGCAACTTGTACTTCAGTAAAGGTCCTTAAAATGTATTTTCTAAAGATAGTTTCATGTTCTTTGGTGTTAACTAGCACATGCCTAATAGAACTATCAAGAAAAGGCTAAAGCTAAAGCAGATAAATTGTTGCCATTGCTGATTATTGATTAATTATTTTATTTGTGTAGATTAGTTGCAGCTCTAGTTTAGGACATGCTTAGTACTAACATAGCAAGATTATTTATCATCTTAATCAGCCATGTCTGATTAGTAGCTGTCAATTACAGCACTGTACTGATTCTTACATAAATGGTGAAGTTTTTCACTTTTGACTCCCTTTTCTGTCTTCTGTGAGAGGTTGCTCCTCCATTAAATGTGTGAGGCCCTCATAGACTTTGCCCTGACTTCCCACTAACCCCACTGTAAGGACCATTTTCTGTTGCACTGCCCATGTGTTGTCTGTCTCTGAATGGAGGGCATGTGGGGCACAGGTGTCTCTCACACAACAGCCCGACCATGAGTTTGAGGACCTGCATTCTTCCTTGGAAACTGGATTGGTCGGTGACACACTGTCTCATTTTAAAGAGCGTACTGTGAACATGCATGCCTGGACGTGTTCAACATTTCTATGCCTTTCAGCGTACACAGAGCATCACCAAACAGCATTCATCATCACTCAGCAGGATTTGACAGTTGGGGTGACACAAACGTAGCCATCCATGGACACTGTCTTTCTTTACCCATGCATTCAGTGATTCCATATACTAGTGTTTGCCACAGAAGAAAATACAGATAATGTACGGTTCCTTACATACACCATACATACACATTTACTGCATCCTGCTAAGTCATTAAAGACTGCTAAGTCTTTTCTATGGATTTCTTTATGTGCCTGCTGTGTGTCTTGGAACACAGAGGGACACGGAGAGAGGCTGAAACTCCTTCACAAAGCACCTTAGATAAACACATTTGGCCAAAAGGCCAGCAGAAAGAAAGAGGGAGGCCCTGTGGTAGGAAAACATTTAAAGGAGCACTTGTTCCTCCAAGGCCAAAGGAACAAAGCCGGGGAGCTGCTGGGCCTTCTGGAGGGACAAACCTTTCATCAGCAGTGGACATACTGTATCTTGACATCATGGACAAATGATGACATGTAGAAAAAGACATTTTTTGTTCCATGCTATCAACTTAGTATAGTTCTCTTTGTCCTGCAAGTGCAGTTTGTTGACTGAAAAATCCACACACACCCAGCTTTTACTTTCTAACCCCTCTGTCTGTGATTTGCTTGAATGAGATTGGGGTCAGCATTAGCCACACAGGTTTGCCAGAAGTTAGCATAACCTTTTAGACTTCCATGCTTCTAATGTAAGCACAAAATCTCTGTGATCAAAATTCTAAATCTGTAGAATCCTGCAGAGGGGGAACTGATCTGTCTCTGTGAAGCAGCCACATTATTTGTTTTTCCCACCCATCATTCAACAAAAATGATACGATTGGTCAACTGTTGTACTTCCTCTGTTTTAGAACAAATATTGTTGTAAATTCATACAAGGCAACCCTATCCAGGGCACCAGACTAACTTTTTTAAAGGAAAAAGTCACAAAGCAAAGTAGTTTCATTTCAAATTTCAAGACATTTCAAAAACTTTGTGTGGACATAACAGGCCTGTTTATGATAATTGCTGTCATTTGCAACTCAATATTTTGCTCTAATTCTAAAACAGTATCCAGAACTTTTATTATTTAGTATTTTCCGAGTGGCCACAAAGTTATCTGCAGAAGGGCAAGGATGAAAGTCTGTTCTTCAAGACACATTTAAGTATGCACACGTGCACTGAGGTGGCCTGTTATTTTTAACTGTGCTCCACATATCCTAACCACCATGGTCCATCCACGCTCCACTGCTACTGTGAGCTGCATGGATACACAGCTGTGAAGTGGCTGGCTGTGTGCAGTCAGCTATATAAGTCCCCTCTGCTGCACAAACTTACACTGACATAGTAATACACACAACGTATTCATGTCTTTCAAATTGTCTTGCAGTGGGTGTTGTTTTGTTTGTAGACTTTGTCTTGGCTCATTTCTGCTAGCGTTTAGACACGTTGTAGATGCTCTGTTTAGTGATTGCTTAAAGATTACCAGTAATAAACAAGGAATTTGCATTTCCGGCCTTGTTTCATGAAACATATAGGCAGTTTCACTCAGTTTTCTATTCTATAATCTCCTATAATTCTCTCCACCTCCCAACGTTTATATTCACTGTTTCCATCATGGATTTTCATTAAAAAATTGGATTGTTGGTAGGGTCTTCATAACATCTTGCAGCTACCATTGTGCCTCAACTCTAACCCACCCCAAGTGTAACCCTGCCTTGGTTTAGATTCACAGCCAACGATGATAGTTGTCGGAGGTATTCAACATGTTACTCCGCCAAATGCTTAAAGTCATAGCAATGTTGGTCAGAATTTTTGGCCATTTATGTTCTTGCCTTTCTGAACATCACATGGCAAGAATTTTGCACAACATGATGAATGCTTTGTGTGCAAATCGAAAACTTTAACATTACATAGAAAGTTTGTTTGCCACTTCTTGCTTTGCCTCCACCCTGGCAGCTCTCTGACCCTTGCCTGCAGGTATCTTGGTGTATTCATTGTCTTTTGTGCTTAGATGATGTTGATTAGAACAAGAAATCTCTGTGACAAAAGCCTTTATGCCTCTAATCCTTTCATGCACTGCCAGATATGCACTACCTTTCTCATTCTGCCTTTGCTATTCTATCCTCTTTGTGTTCTTTTCTCCTTTCTTCTCTTTCCCTGTATTTTGACTATAACGAAGAAGAGAAAGAGAGACGTTGGAAGTGGAGAAGAACCCCACTGCCCGCCAGACACATCTGGAAAAAACGGAGACTGCTAAAAGACGCAGGGCCTTTGAATAACACACGCTTGCACACGAGTGTCTACCAACCTAAAAACCACTGCAATTGGAATAAGTCCCATATAAATAGATAGCTACACTATGGAAATGGTGGAATGCTGGGAGGAGAGAGAGGGACAGACAGTAAGTCAGAGTATGAAAGACAGGAACCTATGGAAAGAGAGACAGACAAAGAAAAAAGTTGGCTGTTGAAATGGAGTTGGCACCGTGTGCTCCGCTCCTGACCTTTAGTGGGTTTCTGTAAATTATATCCCTCATGAGGGAAAATATGTGGTGGTTGAATTGGAGAGGGGACCCCCCCCCCCAATTTTCTCTTTTCATCTCTGTCTGCTGTCATTCGCTGAGTTTTCCAGGAGAGGAGCGATCCATCCATCGTTTACTTCTCCCTTTCTCCTTCTTTATGTCTTCTTCTTAATCTCACACGCAATTTTCATCCTTTTGTTTTATTTAGTTTCTGTTTTCTGTTGTTTCCTATTTTTGTCCCACCATAATAACACCATTTTGGCCATTCATCACTCCTCGCTCCTCCATCTCAATCCTCTACTTTTATGTCTTTATATCAGCCCTCATCCATCCACCCCTCACCCCTCCTTGGTCTCCCTCTTCACGGTTTTACTATTTTATGCTGCGCATGGAGGATGCATTTAGCTTGCGGCCACTCGGGAAGTGATGGCTAAATTAGTGGGGGGGTCTGGTGGATCACTACCTTCCCGGAGCGGCAGTGGGCTCGTGATGGCTGATGCAGACTTTCCAAATGGGAGAGATTTGGGGTGCCTTCTGTGTTGCTCAGCCACCGTACCCACACCCTGAGACCACAGCCTGGGTTAGCAGGCAACCACAGAGGCACGCGGCGTCAGCCTGCCCAGCAGGCGTCCCTGTTTGTGTTTGCCTTTTGTGGTGGCTAGTTTCTCACTGTGCTGCAGTGACTCTAGCACCACCCTGCCAGGGCGCCCTTAACACCACCCCCTTACACAGAGCAATGCCCTCTCTGACCTGACCAAGCCATGGTCTGGTGTGGGGTGTATGTGGCCTTTGGCAGATGTTACCGCCTGTGGCTTTGCATGGTAAGGAAAGCGTACTTAAAGAAACATTCTGGTGGTTTGACATGTTTTAGCCAATCTGTACTTTCTTACTGCTGACCATTTACTTCTGGTTCAACGTAATCTACATTCAGAACGAAAATCCGCTTTAAAATTGGTTTGGTATATTATATTACCGATTCATTATAATGCAAAACCCTGTGTTTAGTGTTTCATTCAGTGAAATTGATATTTCAGAAAAAGGGTTGCCTACATGAGCTAAGTTGACAGGAAATGATACAAGACAACAATAAGCAATCATACATGTCATGTAGAGAGTAACGATAATTTTGTAATGTTAGAGCATATACCGTAGCATTGTATTCCAACTATAGAGAAGAGCCTTTAACGACTTTTGCTTGTAGCTGCTTTAACACATAATGCTGATACAACTAACAAAAGAAAGAAAGGCAAAAAGAGATTGCGTGATCACTCATCTCCAGTCTCGTGTGGTCAGCTAAGCTTCATAATGAGTATGGAGACAATAACAATTGATTTAACTTACTTGTGGCTAAGAACAATGGTGCAGTAAACAAGGTTTGTGTGCCACGTCCACTACTTGAGAAAGAAATACTGAAACAGAATTTGGGATTCAACCAAACAAAATTCAAAATTTGAATGAAATATAGATAGTTGATATCCACAACCACAATATCTGCTACTTGTCTTCCCACAAAGACTTAAGTCTGCCTCTAAATCCCACGAAAGCTAGATTTTATAGGAATGACTGTTGTAAAAGACACTGTAAAAACACTGTAAATATTTGAAAAGAATTGGTTCTCGGTGAGGTTTGCCATGGTTCATACTGAGTAAAGGATCCTACAAACAAGCGTTTTCAAACATCACCTTAACACCTATACTAAGACTGACGGTAACGCAAGTACGCTTACTGCGCGTAACAGACCCTACATTAAGCGATTGCAGATTCCTTTATTCAGGCATACAAATGTTTTGTTTGCTGCCTCCGTGTGCATTGACTCAGTTGGTAGGCTGCGATTCATTCTGCTTGATCAATGATCATACATTATGCTCATTTTTGCCAGACAAATAGTATTTAGTGCATGTAAATGTGTTGAATGTGTGCCACGATTTATGCACATCTTACTCTTACACATGAAATTAGAAGACTTAGAAGATGGCTGTTAAAACCTGTTTTACTAGAGGATTATCCCTAATGTCTTGTGTTGTCCCCCCTCTCCAAAGTTCAAGCAGATTGAACTTTGGGCACGAGCTCGCTGCAACACGAACGAAAAGCTTATATTGTGTGTTTTGGAGATCGTTGAACTGTACGACACGGTTGTATGGAGACCTCGCGAGGAAAACTCTCCTATGAAACACGTTTTCAATCAAGTAGGCATATCGGGTGTGTTCCAACTACGTAGGTTGGCAACATGTTATGTGTCCGTCCTCAATAGCCCAACAGATACATCCTCCTTGCTGGCCAAAACATACTGATGCTGGTCCCAGGAGACTTTTTGTAAATCCCTCCTGTTTTGCGTTGACCTCCATGATACCAGTGGCGCACGCTGGCAATGTGTGCTCTACTCAGCTACGAGGGCAGCGCGAAATGTTTCCCATGTGAAAGCACCCTATATCCTTTGTAGGAAAGAGGTTGAGTATGCAGCCTATTTCCCATAGCATCATTCATTTCAAACATGGAAGAGAATCAGCAAGCTAAGTCAAAGTAGTCCACCAAAACAAACATACAGGCATGTGATTCTGTTTTCTTTCGAGATCTATAAACGGATGTCCGTGTGCTCATTTTGTTGTTTCTCCCAGACTGGTCAGGGTATGTCAACCAGCACCCTAATTATGCAGCCTGTAAAATCAGCCTCATCCTGCTCTGCCACTCATTCACCAGTTCACTGCTAATCAGCACCCAAACACTTGTGACTGTCCAGACCCTCCCTACGGACAGGATTAGCAGATCAGCATTGTGTGTTTAAGTGTAATTCCGAAACACTCCCTCCCACTTAGGGCTGTCAGCAGTGAGGAACAAACAGGTGTTTGTTGGCCGGAAGTTTGTAACCCTTCCTGCAGGGTCAGAGTTTGCTGCTGGGGGTTAAGGGTCAGGTAGGCTCAGCCCTGTGGCAGCAGGATGTTTGAGGCGGTCATTATGTCCTCCAAGTTAGCATGTGTGTTTTGGTGGGATATGGATGATGTTTAGGAGCAAATGGAATTGGTTCGACTGATGTGGATTACTGGAGTCAACGTGTGTGCCAGAAAGCTTCAGGCTAGCAGACTCCATATGTTGCTGAAATACACACACGTGCACAGATCAAATCTATCATATGTAAAGAGCTGTTTAACTAATCCACTTAAACCTGAGGGGGGAGGGGATCCCATCATGTGCAAAATGTAGTTAAATCAGACTATCTTAAGCACAGACACAATAAGCACTTAGTGTGAAGAAAAAGCTTACAAGTTCATAATCTGTGCCTGTCGCCACCTTACACACACATACACACACTGTGGTCTTCCACTTAAATCACATCTGAATGATACATTACATATTTTTATGCTTTACTGTACACAAATATTACTTTTTATGTCCATATTGTCAGACATACCTTCTCACTGTGGGTTCTGACAAGAACTAATAATACAAAGGGTTTTTTTTTTCTCTTTACTTACCTGTAATATGCCCACCCACATTACAGCACAGCTCCATTTGAGATTACACAGGGGCTCTCGCCAAAGACAGCTCCAGCCAGTAACACTGTGGAATCTGCAGATGTGTATACACAGCACCGCCATGATGCAAGGAGAGTTTGAAAGTCTGTGCAGGATGTGTACACAGCAGCGCATGATGAATGTCTGCTGGTGTCTGAAGGGGACGTATCAGAGTCCAGAATGCTTGACCCTCGGCCTCGGCTGTCTCGCTCGCTGTCAGTGTCACACTCTTAAATTATGGAGAGTGCCACACATCCGGGGAAGGTGAGACTTTTAGGAATGTAGGAATGAAAATGGCACGAGAGAGAGAGAGATGTGCATGAGCACATGAGATCTTGTGAGTTTGTTTTCTCGCCATAATCAGTTTTCCTGTAGACTTTGATGTTAATCTGGGGGATTCGCTGAGCTGTTTGAGACCCAAGTTCACTTTCAGGTCTGGTGCAAAATCAGCTCCAGTGCATGTCGCAGTTTCCTTTTGTGGCTCTCATTTGGATATTTTTGTATCATCGTATTGCTATTGCAATATTTAGAGGCTAATACAATTTTACAGCAGTGGGGAGCAACCTTAGAGAAATAGAAAATATGATTATATTAACCAAATATCCGCAAACATCCACAAATCTGGTTATCTGCCAAACACAGCTGCTGCTCGACTGGCTTTTACTCAACACTACTTCAGCCTACACAACAAATAACAAACAACCATTGATACATTCTTTAACATTTAAGTTTGTATGTCTGTGTTTACACACTGAAGAGGCTCTGTTGCATGGAAGCATGGCTGGATGTACTTGTGCGTGGTACCTTGCCACAACAAACAAGACTGTCAATTCATTCTGTTATCTTGAATATAACAGATGAACACATAATTTAACAGACATTGATAGTCTTGTTGCATTGGATTTCAGCCACTAATGCCATATTTAAGCCTCTTTTGCAGACAATGTTGGTGGAAAGGTTTTAGGATAACTGTTACTGATAACTGTAACTTGTTGATTTATATTGCCACACTTTTTTTGGGTATAGAGCTTACAATCACGTAGATTCCAGCAGCCCGGAGCAGTCCCATAAAGACAAAATGTGACATGTGACAGAACGTAAGCCCATACACTCTGTGATGTAAAGTATTAGCCATAACCATTAATGTGTAACTCGTAGTATTTCATTACCTCACCTGGATGGCGTACGGCATGTTTAACATTTCTCTAGAGTAACGGTGATGGGTACGGCCTCTCCTCTGTTGTTGCTGGTGGACACCAGGTTTCCAGAGTGGCTTGTTCCTCTATCTAATCTGGCATTCGTCAAATTGTGGCCAGTCTAATCTTCCAGTAGCCCTCGACTCCACCCATTTTTACGGCATCGACTGTAGTTTCATTCACACTGAGGCATTCCAGCATTGATTCGGTCAATGTTTCTCGGTTCTCATTCCAGAGTCAAATTATCCAGCATTCTGACTCTGGCTTGCGCACACACACACACACAGGTGTCCCCAATCTGCAGACACACAAGTGAAGCTTTCTATTTGTATGAGTATTTCTATCAGTGTAGCCATGAAACGTTTGCATTGACAGCTCATTTTAGACATCAGAAATTATTAACGGCAATTTTTCTTCTTCTTTTTTGTCATGTGTCTGAAAATGGTTTTTATGGGTAAGTTGGGGCTTAGCGGGAATTTAGTTATTAACGTGTAAGCCCTTGCAGCTTCTCTCCTCTGTGTGTCTCACCGAGGGTGGGGCCCAGCTCCTCCATGACACACACATACGCACACACTGCACTTTATTTTACAAAAGAATGGAATGTTTTATCTCATAAATGTACTGCATCTTCTTTGATATTCTTTAAATTTGGACTATTTTCTGATTGAATTGTTGAAATTCTATTCCTCCACCACATGACAAGACTTCAGAAAAATTAAAACAGAAAGCACAGAATTTGGAGAAAAAATGAAACGGAAACTAAAAAATAATTTGATAGATATCATAAGTCCCTACCATAGGTTAGTTTGGCACTCTTTGGTTAGTTTGGTCTCTCTGCTATGGGCTAAACTCATTTAGAAATGTATTTTTCTAATCAACAGAGTTGCACAAGCTCACCAAATGGTTATGGTTATGGTTAGGGTTATTGCTGGCGATGCGTCACAAACGTTTTTGTTAGAACTAGATAGCGTTATTCTGCTGCCTGGTGTTGCCCCATCCCTAGCCCCTCTTACCCCAGCACTGCTGAATATTCTCTTCTTCATTAATAAAACATTTCTCTCTTTGCTTTGTTTTTTTACATATCAAATAAAATTCCCCCACCCACTGTCACACCATTCCTTTGAAATGAGTAGCACATTTGGGTTGTGTTCCTGGGGTGACAGGCGGATCTGTTTAGGTACTTTTTAATTCCAGGCCTCATACACACACACACACACACACACACACACACACACAGTCCCCCTCAGTACCTCTCAGCAGAGCATTTCCAAAGAGGCATAAGCTCTCTGGTACTTGTGGTCCAACTAGGTCTCAGCCAATAACAGCCTCCCCTACACCCCCTCTACGTACATTTCATCATCTCTCCAGCCCTTCTTTAATTACATCTGATTCTTTCCATCTACCCTTGCCGATCTTACTTCATTGATTTAATCATAGCTTTCATTTTCTGGTTTTCTCATCTACGTATTCTCTGTTTTACGTCTATGAATACCTAGTGGTTTGAAAGCGCCGTCCTGTCATAGCCCTATATTTATTTATAAAACTGTTTCTCATTTAAGAAAAGCTATAGAGTCGATATTGTGCTGACAGGAGAGAAAATAACTTAAAAAGAGCCACAGATGAGCCTGAGACGACAACACGTGGACAGAAGGAAATGTGTGCACTGAGGAAATCACCCTGCCATTTGTTTTTATATCTGGTAATGTACCGAACAACACGTGAAATGGATTGCACGTGTGCCTGCTAAAGTAGATTGCCAAGAACGAACCAAAATCTAATTCCTCCTCTTGGTCCTTTTTCTGCCTCTCTTTCTCTCCTTGCATCTTCCTTTTCTTTTCTCACTGTCAGCACAGCATCACTTGTACCCCCACCTCATCTGTTATTACTGCATAAGGAGAAGAGACGTTTAGAAGCCGGGATGTGGGGTTAGAGATTCGAAGAGAGCAAGGGAGTAAGAATGCAGCCAACGACTGGAGCCAGAGAACCAGGTTCCAAAAACAAAGTGACGGTGTTATTTCTACTCAGCACTTTTTCCCCTTTCTTTCACTTGCTGCAAATCATTTTTTAAACTCTGGAGCATTTGACAATTGGCACATGGCCACATCAGAGAAAGAATAACGATGACTCTTGTCAAACAATACAAAAATGAGGTTGCCAGCACACAGGATAAAAAGTCAACGTTGCTTGTAGCCTATTTTACATCTCTTCTTATTTGTGTGCCATCTTTTTGCACTGCTAAGATCCGACGGTTGAATGACTTATCTGATGATTTTTGCGGAGCCTCTTTCATGGCGCTCCACCGATGCAACTAAAGTGTACTGGCTGAGGTCGGAGACAGTTTGGGGTTACTGGGAGGTCAGCTGCGCTGCGTGGGCAATAAAGCCCTTTGGAAAATGGAAAACTGAGAAATGGGAAGAGAGAAAGAGACAGAAAAACAGCCATCGGATGAAAAAGCGATAGGTCCAAAAGAAATGCGCGCAGTATTTGCAGCCACACAACCCTGGGCTTCAACGGGTTGTCTTTGGCAGCTTCCTCTCAGGCCTGGGTTTGGAAACAAATTAAACACCGAAAGCAAGAGAGAGTGAGAGAGGGACAGAAAGGAGGGGGTTAGGACATGATAAAAAAAATTAAAAAAACTTGCTCAGAACTAATTTTATACGGAATTTTTTGGTTGATAACTGTGAAAGGGTCCCTTGGAACTACAATAGGAGCCATTGAGTAGTGTAGGGGAGTGTGAACGTTAAAGTTGGCTCCCAGCCAGGGCCAGGTTTCTCTTAAAGTCAGGAGAAGAAAAGAAAGGCTGTTTTATGAGAGGAAAGGAGAGAAACAGACACACTCACACATACACAGCCTCTGTTCGGGCTCATATACCTGAATATTTGCAGATGCCTTTCCATAGAAAAACTGTGTGCATTCTTTCAGCTTCAGGTTGTATTCTTATCTGACATCACCTACAGAATGTGTCCTAACTGATCCCTCTCTCTCCCCTAGTGTAACTCGAGGATTCTGACATATTGGATTGTAATTTAGCCCATTCATCTGCCTACCCATGTTGCATTAGTTATATTTGGCAAATGTAGGTGGTCAGTACAGACTCGAAACTAAATGCTTGAGAAGTGTATTCATTAAAACATTAGAAACATTAAAAGGCCGAGTTAAAACAAAGGAAACAGAGAGAACAACAAAAAAGTTAAGTTGACCTCCAGGGGGTGTGTTGTTTCTCGTGTTTGTTCACGAGGAAGTTTGCTCTCTCTAAGCAAACTGATCTCATGAAAGCAGCCCAACAGGAGTGTTGCTGTTTTATGTCTTCTGTCATCACCGCAGGACCTTGCACAACAGCTCCCAGCTGCACCTACACACTTGGGCTAATATGTGTGTATTTGTTTGTGGCAGTGGGTGTGTGTGTATGCATGCTGCATCAATCCCCGACCAGCAGCCTACCTATAAAAGACATGGGTGGTCAGCTTGTTTATTTTGTGGGTTTGCAAACAATGTCGAACCATTAAGTGCAGACCAGTGACTCATCCATTATGGTAAAATCCACTTACTACCTTAACCTAATGGAGTGTGTTTTTAATTATGACATTTATTTCCATTTTGCCTCAAGCTCATTCCAGGATTGCTCTCCCACTGAAAATACACACTAAACAAGCTTGTAAAAGGCTGCATTAATGCTGTGTGGCTAATCTATTACCTTCGTGGAATTTACACATGTGGTTATTTGTTGTATCACCATGAACTTTGTTGTTATTTGGAACACATTTTAAGAAGAGTATAAGTTAGGCAGTGACTGTCAGAGATGTGCAGTATGTAAACAGATAGTGCACCTGTACACTACAACCGTGCAATAAAAGGTAATTTTGCCCCGTTCTATTTCTCTCTCTTTCTCTCTCCCCTCTGCCTGTTGGAATACTGCTATCAAATACTTACTTACTTACTTACATATGTACTACTTTACATTACTACCTTACTACCACAGGAAAAAGTAATGAAGAGACGAGCCAATTTTCCTTTTTGGATATTTATTTATTTTTCATGTTAACATGATCACCTTTATCCACTTGTACAAAAAAATAAAAAATAAAAATGACAAACAACGAGCTTCCCAAAATAAACAGGGAAAAATTAACAATCACATTGAAAATACTTTCATCCTCAATGTATCTTTACATAGATTCCAGTTGCATTCTTTTAAATTATATTTTAATGTTGGTTTTAAGGTCTTTGGGTGAGTTGTAATTATGCTCTGGAAATACTGTTGGAAATTTACAGACATTTACAGGTGTGTAGGTTGAGCACTGTAGAGCTTTTGGGGCTGAATGTTCTCCAAGGCATGCGGGCACATACAGGGGTGACTGATTGTAACTTCATGTCTGCAGGTCTTTGAACGTGACAGAACATGTACTTGCATTATCACGAACGTTGACAGGGTCTATACACCCGCAAACACATACCGGTACACACATTCAGATTTTCAGCAAGCTACAGAAGTTTACCATGAGTCCCCCCGGCATACTCTATACACAGATTTGGATCTCAATACTATGTGTCCAGTGGATCTTTCAGTCTGGAAATTATGGCAAAATGAACACTATCAAGTTAGCTGTGCGACATCTGGACTTTTCATAGTCTGGTTGGGTGCAATGATGAAAACTGGAAACCTCTTTGCCAAGGAGAAATTGTGCACAGCATTATGCAGAGCAATGTATTTTACACAAGGGAAACCCAATAAACAATCATTATCTGCTTTGCTTGTTGTGGAACCAGCCAAGTAGATTTGTGGTTTGGTGATATAACAGAGTTTTCCTTGTGGGGAATATAGACAATAAATAAAGTACTCAAAGGTTTTTTTTCCATATCTGGTGTAGTCTTGTGAGCATGTAGTGTAGTTAAGACAACCTCTAACATGGCCGAGGCTCAGTTTGGCACTAAAATGGAAGGGGTCGATATAACTGCTTTTCTTTGTACCTTTCGTAATCTTTCTCATTGACTCATTGTGCTGGTAAAAGGCTGAGGGTTGCAGAAGGGAGAAGTGGGATTTAATCTTGAGTCTGACCAGACTCACATCTACTTAGACTGTCTGATATTCAGAGACTAAAGCCCTTTGATTGACTTTGCTGGTATTGAACAAGTTTTAATCTTCAAAGATTTTAATCTGCTTTTGTGTCGGTTAGTTACAAGAGTGTGCGGGGGCACAAGGCTGTTAACAGTCACAATTTTAAGCAACAAAAAAACTACATAAAGTAAATTATAAAATTGTATATATGGCTGAAAAAATTGCCAATTCAGAAGAGCTAACAAGCCTTTTAAAACAATACAGGGATCAGCAATTTTCTCAGGTCATTTACAGCAAGCACTGGGGTAGTGCTGTGGAGTTATATACACACACACATACATAACTATATATGTGTATATATATATATATATATATAGCAAAAACAATTGCTGATAAGGGTGATAAAAGCCAGCACAGTTACACAATTTTGAGCACGCTCCTTTTTTTAATCAAACTAAGGAGGCCATCAGATCACCATCTCCCTTTGTCCGCAAATTTCGACCATTGCCATCATCCCATCTGTCCTTGCATCACTTGGCCTTTGGCCTGCCGATGACAGTGTGGGAACTGAGAGGTAACCAGTCCAGCTATTTGAGTGAAGAAACTTTGTATTAGCAGTTTGTAGCATGTAAATTAGGTAGAAGCACTTTAAATGCCTTAAAAGTCCAAAAATGTTTTTGAACACGTTTAATGTCTTCTTGGACAGCTGAAAACCATTGTATTAAATATATGTTCAGTTTCATCTCTGCTGGTTCTCTGGCTAATACTTTCTCCTTCACCTTCACAGCAACAGTTGCTGCTATGCATATTGCGTGAGTGGTGAGAGCAGAGGAGAGGAATTAAAATCCACTTTTATGTCCCAAGCAGCACCAAACTCGGTGTCAAAAGTAAGAAGGCTTGTGTGGTGACGTGTTGTTGTTTGATGTACAATGATCTTGTAGTAGCAACACTTCATATTCCAGATTGCCATTCTGGACAGCAGGTTCAGGTATCATGAGTTCTGGCTGTTTTTGAGGCAGTTCACCATTGTCCAAGTCAGCCTTAACTCCCTCTAACTCCAGCTGGGAAGGCTCACAGTCTAAGTCTAGATGGCCCTTGGACCTTCTCCTGCGGAGAAAGCATACCACTCCCACTGTGGTTGCTATCAGTACAATCAAAAGCAGAATGGCAATTGCAGGCACCACCATAGTGGTCAGCTTCTTGTCCTCTATTCGTGCTGTGGTGGTGTGTTGTTGGGCAGCTGTTTTGGCCTCGGTGCAAACAGTGTCTATGCCACTTGGGGAACCCAGTGGACTGGCACACACATTATACGTGGAGTTGGGGTTCAGGCCTCTGAGTCTATACTCCGGGTAAGATGTGGGCAGGTTGAGTTGGATTGGCCTACGGTCCGGCCCAGAAAGGTTGCGATAGGTTAGGCATATTCCACGGATGTAAGGTCGCATTTCAATGTAACGGTGGAGGTCTAGCAGGATTGAGGTTGACGTTACACGATGTGTGCTGATATCAGGTACATCTGCAGTGACAGTGGCCATAGGCATTTCAACTTCAGGTGGTGGGGGTTGGTGCTGGCTTTTTAACTCACAATACGTACCAGAGGTGCCTCGTGGACATGTACATTCTACTTGACCTTGCTGGTCCAAACGGCAACTACCTCCATTCAGGCAAGTATTAGCAGGGCAGAAATGCTGCTCCATTTCTGGATCAATGCTGCTGCCACTTGGGGATGCAGGCACAGGGGGCAAGTGAAAATCATCATCTTTGTCCTTTGGGTTGTCACTTGGCTTGAGGACTGCAGTAGCTCTAGTAGTACTTGGAACGGTAGTTACTGGAACCAATACTGTCGTGCTAGTTTTGGCCGTGCTAGTGGTGACGGTAGTTGTAGTAGGGCAGCCAAAATCCCTGTGATCCAGTCGCTCAAGCACCTTTCCAGCACTGATAGGGGGGAAGTGGCAGCGTGTCTCCTGTGTTCTCTCAAGGGTAATGCCCTGAGCTCTCAACCATCTGGGGAACCAGGCTAAGTTGCAGAGGCAGTTGAAGGGGTTCTCTGCTAGTGTAAGCTTCTTAAGGTGAGGGAAGAACTCAGAGAACTCTTCAGGGAGACCCTGCAGACTAAGGCTGCTTATGTCCAACTCCTGGAGTTCTCTAAGGTTCTGCAGGTCCTGAATCTTCAGAGGACCCAGTGGATTCCCAGCCAAGCTAAGGTGAATCAGCCGCTCAGCCTCCTTCAACACAGGTGGAAAAGTCTCAAGTTGGTTTCCTGAAATGTCCAGTTCATGGAGATTGCTAAGACTAGCTATCAGCTCATCATCTAGGCTAGTGAGCCCGACTCCACCCAGTTTGAGTGACTCCAGGTTTGGGGTCTGGAGGTCTGTAGCACTTAAGGTGGGAAACACATTGAAGCGGAGGTCCAGCAACAATAGCATAGGCATTGAAAGGGCAGGCAGGGATGTGAGCTGGTTCCCTTGCAGTTTAAGCTCTAGCAGCTGTTCCAAGCCATTGAAAGCAGCAGGGTGAATAAACTTGATGAGATTACTATACAGATAGAGACGTTCAAGCAGCGCCATACCCTTGAAGCACTTCTCTGAAATGTGAGTGATCTGGTTAGATGACAAATCCAAGTTTTTTAGAGAGGTCAAAGGCTCAAATACCCTATCGGGAAGTCCTTTTAATTTGTTCTGACTGAGGTCTAACATTTCCAAATTCTGTAGACCATCAAAGTCCTCCTTTATCAAGTTCTCAATGCCATTGGCAAAGAGGTAGAGGTTTTTTGTGGATGGTGGCACTCCTGTAGGAATTTTCGGAGAGTGTCTCTGGTAGCACAAGATGGATTCTGGTGTGGAACATGTGCAGTCCTTTGGGCAGTCACCAGACAAGGTTCCATCAGGCAGGACAATGAGGAGCAGGAAGGGCATCAGAGGAGTGAGTAAGACCTTCATGGTGCAGACTCTGTTGCCCGGTTCTGCCTAAAATAAGAACACAAACAAAAGCACATCAATAATCTGTGTATACACACAAGTCACTACACTATTTCATTGTAGAATGGGATACAAGGAACCTGGAGGTTGTCATAAAATAGTAAAGGACATTGCACAATAGAAATTATATCTTAGTTTCTGGTTCATTTTTAAGTTCAAAAATCAAAATAATTGTAATTCTGAATAATGTTTTCGGTTGGTGTCCACATCTTCACGACAAAGTGTGTGTGTAGCCTAGTCTCCAGACTGGTGCAGGACCATAACTGATTGATAGCGTGTTTCCTTAATATATTTCAAAGTGGAAGATAAATATCAAGGGTTTAACTATGCACACTCGGTGATCAAGCTGTGACCTCAGACTTCATGGGGAAACTTTTGCTCTACTCTGGAAAAGTTGACATTGTGGCGTCCTGCCACACTCTCCTGGCTAAGAGTCCCACATTCTCCTTCAAATGTACTGTGTAATTGATAGCACTGTGAGATGCCAAAGCCATTGTTTCCTTTTCTGATGATCTCGCCAGTGTGTGTGTATTGAAAAATGTGCATGTTTACTTACACATGGTCGCATGTGTGCAGACCATGCAAACACGCATTATGGATGTGTTGTTTGTAAATGCGAATAAGCAAGTGTTTGTATTTGTGTCTAAGCTGCCCACCCACTGCCATTTCCTGGACCGCACACACGCTGTGGTTATACTGGGGTTACTGTTAAGTTTTCTTCTTGTGTTTATGACACACAGAGGCAGCACAGCGATGATCAAATCAAATTTGTTTTGTGGTACTGAGCTGATGATGAAAAGTGTGTATGTTTCTGTCCTAGAAGAGCCACTGAAGAAGTGAAAAGCCTCACACAAGCCCACTCAGCAACGCACCATAAACACTGCTCTATTCACCCGTTTCATATTACTATACCATGTCAGTGTCGTATGATTGAATTTCGACCATGCTGCACGTGGCCACGCATCTGTTGATGATTTACTTTGTGACGTTCTAAACTTGGAGAGGAGTCTCTCATAGCTCCGCCTCTGACCATTGATATAAATAACACACGCGTTGTAAGTCGTCATTATACTCAGTGATAGCCAATACTACTCGCCAAACTTGTGTCTCCAACATTGTAAATTTGATAAAATATATACAGAGAGAATTAAAATCAGGAGGAAGACCTCTTACTGTGATTTAAACCTTTTCACCTGAGCCCAACCCTCTTAAAACAAACAGTTGTGCTCCAACAACTTGAAAGGGCTGAAAAAGTGGGAGAGGTCGATGGAGGAGGAAGAGGTCAGATAAAGGAAAAGCTAGATGGAGACAAGAGTTAGTGTTGCAGTTTATTATCCTTTGCTATTGAGTGAGACAGCCTTTAGGGGGAAGAGTGAACATCTCTATCTGTTGACTATTTTTCATTTTGACTGCTTTCAATTGTGCTCTTGTTCTCTTCTCCCTACCTCTTAATTTATTTAATTTCTCTATGCAACACTCCTGGACTTTTCTTTAGCGTGATTTGTTGAGCAGCTCTGGAAACAGGTTTGGAGAAAGAAAAAAAAAATCTAATTTCAGTGTGTTCAAGTTTATTTTATAGTAGCACAAGAAGTACTGCCAACTTAAATAATTTTTCCTACTTTAAATTCATTCACTTATGCTTCCTGTCACTGTCTGTTTCATTAAACATTTTCTTTACAAAAAAAAGTCATTGCCTCAGATGTCAGAACTGTCAGAACTTGGAGAGGAGATCAAGGGTTTTGGGGTAGCAGCAGAGAGGAGGAGGAAGGGCCAGTATCATCTCATCACGCCACAGCTATGGCATTTATTTTCCTTCTCTTTCAACATACTATTCTTTCCGCTCCTCCTTGATATAACGATCCCCTTGGAAAGATTCTGTGATCTTTTATTTTTCCTTCTACACGGTATAAACTTAAAGGACTTTTGGCTTGACACTGCACAGCCAACACGGCTCACTCTTTCAAAGAGTATGGCCAAGTATCAATAAAATGATCCTGATAAACCTTGAGGCTTATTGTTATTAGTCGTCACCTGCTAATAGCAATAAAATAGTGCTTAAGGAAAAATACTTCAGGAAAAGTGTAATTTGTGATGGAAAATGTTGTTCACAAAATTATGATGATGACATCTGGTTGTGGCAGTTTGCTTTTGACTAAAGATGAATGGGCAGCAAAGGTAAGGGGTTGCAGTTAGTCTGTAATTTATACACAATGACTGCAGTAATTGATTTAAATACATGAGTAATTACATCTGCAATGTCTTTTTTGGTGTCTTGGGACAGGTCTAAATTAAGGAAACTTTTTTGACTTTCAAATTATGGTTTTCAACAGTCATAAGTTTTAAGTAAGGGGTCAGGAATATAAATACAGTAAGTGAAAAAAGCAGGAAGGCAGTGGTTGCGCTAGATGGCTCAGAAATGATTGAGAGGCAGATGCAAGAAAACAGCTAAGATAAAGAGAGCATTGCTGTGCTGTGCAACACACTGGAAAACACTGGAAAACACAAGGATTCAAGAAGGCAAACTGAGGATGACGGAAAGGGGCAGAATCATGGCATAAACACTGATCCACTGTCTTAGGTTTTCATATCATCACCTTGTGTGGTAATGTATTTCAGTTTCACTGTACATCAGAAACTACTCAAAAGACTGATCCCAGAGTCAGCGATACCTTACTCTAACCTAGCTCTAACCAACTAGAAATGAATCCAGCTTCAGAGTACGCAATGACACCAAGCAAACTAGGAGGATCACATGAAATATTTTCCCTAGAAAGTCAATGTGGTATTCCTGCCGTAGCCCCCTGAGGGACAGTGTTTATTTGAGTGTGCCTCATTCCAAACTGAGCCAAGCAAATCTGATAACCCAGTGGAGGAAAGGCTGTGGTTGAGGTGGTGGTGTGGAGGGGACGGGATAGGGAGGAGTTCAAAGAATTCAGCTAGATCACAGATAAACAGATCAACCGTAGCTCTTCACTTTAGAGGCTCGTGTTTTCTTTCTCTCTTTTTGGCAGCAAGTGCAGGTCTTATCTGTGCATATGTATAAAGCCAGTCTTGCCGTGGTACAGTATGAATCTTGTGTGTACGCTGGTGCTGAATAAGTCCTGACCATGTGGCATAAACCTAAGTGTTTCATAGCGAGTGAGGAAGAGAGAGAGAATGAGGGAGTTAGCTGATAAACAGGCTTGTCATCTTGCACAAGGAGGAATGCCCCCGTCCATCTTCCATTCCACCTCCTTACTTGAGCTATAATTTCCTTTCCTCTCCCCACACGCTTGTTCAGACATTCCTGAGACAGGCAGCAGCCCAGCATAAAAATATGAGTTTCTTTAAATTGACTGGCTCAGTATTTAGATTAACAGGAAGAATGGAGTCTCTCCTACATCTGTACTCTCTTACATCTAAGTCAAAATTTATGGCTAGTTAGAAGGGGTGTAACAAAACATTTTGTCTGCCATACGATACGCATCACGATACATGGTTCACGATATGATACAAGGACAATATTGGTTCATTCAGAGCAAAACAACATGATTCAATGAATTGCCACTGATACAGTAACTATTTTCCCAAAAATTCTCTGCTTCTTATCCCACATTTTCATTCTGTTCAAGATGAGGAAAAAAGGAAAACACAAGGAAGCACACATGAGAGACGGAAAAAAGGTTCTGTCAGCAGGGGCACACAGGGGTGGAGAGATGGATAAGGCCTGGCTTTGGAAGGCTTAAGTGGGTTTCAGCAATTAAAGCCCAGCAGGCCGAGCGTCAAGAGCCCTTATCTTAAGAACGGAAGGCCAATACTTGGGGGCACAGAAGGGCAGAGGAGGGAGTGAAATAGCACTGTGTCTACGTGTGTTGACAACTCGGGGAGGTCACTGTGCACTGGCATAAAAAACATCCAACAAACCGGGCCAGAGACTGTAGGTGGCAAGGGGATAAGGCTGTATACTACAGAGTGCAAACTCCCATATAGGGGCCCCTACCCTGCAGGGACCTTATCATCTAAGAGAACAATGCCAGTGGCATGTGCATTAGAGTGTGATCTACAGGCTTGGTTCAGTGGGGAGTGCTACAAAAACACACCCATGTACAAAGTACTGGTATCTGGTTCTCATTTAGATTTACTACTTGCTCTTCTCTTTGCCGTGTACCCTCAAGCCCTCTCTATTTATGCCCCATTTTCATCTCTGCTAATAGAAGACAACAAAGGCCCACTCACACACGCCTCGCATTCCCACCCCCTTCCACTGTCAGCACCATCCGTGCCACAGCTGGACTCTGTTATCCCCAATCAAGTGAGGTTATCCTTCAACATGACAAAGGGGTTAAGAGAGAATTGGGCGCAACAAACGATAGTTGTATAGACAACTGGAGGACAGAAAGATGACTCCAGCAGAAGGACCAGAGATGAGACAGGCTGTTTGACACCAGAAATATGCAACTCAACCATGCATTTAACAATGTCGGCTATGTTAACATAGGAGCTTTGGTATGTGTGCAATGTAGAATACGGATGGATAAAGGAGGTAGGAATGTTTTGACAGCAGAAAATGTAATTATAGAGTATTTGTAATTCATATATGAATAAGTCACTTTACATAAAAGGAAAAAGAATAGATGGACACAATATTCCGGTAAGCCTCACACTTCAGTCAGTCAGTCAGACACATAGAAAGCAAACACAAATAGAATAGATGAGGATACGTAGAATAAAAGCAGGATGGGTTTTGCTACGTCTGTCAGTGACAATACTCATCATAAAGCCACAATATCATTGCTTTGTTGTGGTATGAAGGGGGATTAAAGGCCGTAGTAGTTTCACGAAGTGCAGCATAAACAGACCTATCAAGCTGACCACAAGAAAAGAGCTTGTATGAGCCACATCCATCGAACGTCAGAGTCCCCAGTGCTGATTGATGTCACTGGGTTATTGTTTTAATTAATGAAAACAACCGCTGAAACAATAGACAGTTGGGTTGCCTCCTTGTTACGGTTCCTTGCCTTTCACGTTGCTTTATTTCTTGCTCTTTCGTGCACATTAAAAGGAGCTGTAATGTTGACCTTTTAGTCTCAGGGTTTATGCTTTAACCAGCCCAGTATGAAGTCTGTACTATTAAAGTTGGTTCAGATAGCATCAGTTCAAGGGACAACAAAGCCCATGGACCAATGAGGCATAGAGGGAACCTTGGTGTCAGAGGTCAGGCTCAGATTAGTGTTTCCACTGCTGCTTAGTGTTCTGTGTCCTCTGTTGTAACTATGGCCCAGACAACACAGATAACAAGCTCCATTTGACTCGGGCACACACCCAGCTCTGGTTACACACACACCTGAGGCTTGCTGGTCCTTGCCTCCACAACAGGTGCTTTCTCAGCTCCCCCAGGGCAACCTGAAACGCAAAACTTTTGGAGTGTGTCTGAGTAAATGATGCGACCTGTGCCAAACCTCCAGCCTCCGCTGCCTGCACACTTCTGCCGTAGAGAAAACAACGCACAAGAGGCAAAAACAGGCGGAGCTGGGGCGACTAGGCAGCCAAACCCTGGCAGACCAGCAGATGTCTGTTGTCTAACTTTGCCTCCTCTGAGCTTTAAAGCGTAGAAGTCAGGCTCTATGAGGTCCAAAAGGAAATGGACCATTTCCTTTGGTTATATTGCGTAAGAATGAGACTGATCGAGCTGTAGATACTCGATTTGATTTTATTGATTTTGAAGACACACCAGAAAAGGCACACAAAAGCTCTCACAACACATAGAGACTCTGTGTGAGACTGTTTCACTCTGTTTCTTTCTGGCACACAGTGTCCTCTTGTCTTCCCCAGTGACTGATGTCTCATTGCTCACACACGTCTTTCATCAGCGCACCCTGCTCTGTGACCTATCAAGACAGACAGTCATTAAGGTCGGTCACCGTACTTTTCTCCGGTCACAGAGAACACATTTGCCTCAGATCTGCGCGACATCCTTCTCACATTACACACTGGCAGACACAATGTATTTGGAAGGACCACTGACGATCTTGACTTCTATCCATTTTCTAATTATTTCATTGCTGTCTTTCAAACGTAAACATCTGTTAATATTGTGCGATGCAATCTTTCATTTAATGTTGACGTCATTTTCTGCAGACAAAACTAATTCCTGCTGTTTAGTCCCCTTTAAGTCATTCCACAAATATGGCAGCTAGTCAGGCGGCCCAGCTGAATGACCTCACTAACCTGGTGATTTTATCTTTGTCTTGCATATATCACAGGTCAATGGCATACAAACACCAACAGCACATCTCTCTCTCTTTCTCTCCCTCTCTCTCTCTCTCTCTCTCTCTCTCTCTCTCTCTCATCTTCACTTCCTCTACTTGCCCTACGGAGTAACTCATAGTCGTGAAAATCATGTGAGATCACCTAGAGCAATTTTTTGTGCTTTGTGTTTGCACAGTATTTGTTTGATGGTGTGCATGAGGTTAGACCTGGCTGGATGGACCAGTTTTCTCATTGGGTCACAGGCCTGAAGTAATGTGCATACTGCAACTTTCTTTCTACTGCACCTGAACACCAATAGTTCTCCCCAGTTGATATAATGACTTAATTTTACTCATATATTCTTCCAAGCTATTGAGGTGGTAATATTCTGAAACTATCATTGTCTCTAAGAATTACTTGTACTTTTCTGTTGATTAAAAAAATGTGACAGAGCACAGTTGTCCCCATTCTTACCTTTGTTCTTTGTTGAAACAGCGTTGTGTTGAGAGATCAGAGTGAAACTCAACATAATGCAAGGGTGTGTTTGAGTCAGGCATTAGGAAGGCTGACTTAAAGGCCAACATACTGGCAGGGTAATTATTCTTCTTACACAATTAGTGTCTCAACGACGTCACTTAGAATAGACTCTTACATTATCTGTCTTCCTGTGTCTGTTCATCCGTCCTGGTGGTCTCGGTGGTTCACGTATTCTCAGAGCACAGTTAAATCCCAACATGATCAATTTTGCCTCACCAGAATAATCACACTACCAGTGTGTTGATCCGCGCATGCAGCTACACACAGAAATTCACTGCAAAGCCCTGTACACCTGCCCTCTAATCCGGGGAGTGTGCCGGACTGCTTCCGTGTGACACTCATTTTTGAGACGTCACACAAATATTTCTCTTCTCTGCTCCTCGCTCCTTCTCAGGTTTATTCATGTAGCTGGCAGGAGTATGCCTGGAATCTGACAGAGGCACAACTCCTCTCTACCTGCCATAACAGCCCCACAGGGCTTTGTGGCAACTTTGTTACTGTCAAAGTGTTCATTATGCTCAAGCGGCTGTCACAGCTCAAGGCTAAAGTAATGTGCTGCTACACAAAGCCTGAACGCAGCTGATAGGAAACGCACAAAACAACTTGATAACAGTGTTTCAGCACCCAAACTTTACAACGCAGCATTATAAATGCATATATTTTGAATAGAGAAGCACTCACACGTGAGCATGTGCAATATTGTGGTATTGGCACCTTTCCTGCGAGCTGTGGCTGGGTGTGCCCAGTGCTCGTCTCTTTTCATATAGTTGTGGAAGATGATTATGATGCAAGGAATGATCGAAATGCCTGAAGAGTGTATATTAAACTATGCTGATTACTGACAAATATATGAATTTTTCCCTCATATTTATGCGATTGAATTGGCTTTGGTCAATCGTATGAATACTCTCAGCAGTGGGCCATTTTTTCATGATCCGTTGGTTTGAAAGGAAGACTCAAGAGTCGTGTCCAAATCATCTGGCGGAAGTGAAACCTGTGTTTACAGTAAAAACAGGAATGGTGCCGTGCTACCTGTTTTCAACCCCGCTCCCCCCTCCCCCTCCTTTCCTATGAATACGAGTTACCGTTTCTGATTTTTCTTGTCATTCTGCCCTGAAGGCTTTTTCCCTGTGTAAAAAAAAAAAGTAAGCAACGAGCCATGTATCCCAAAGACACACACACGCACACGAGACAAATAAGAAATGGAGATCAGTGGTGTTGATTAGAATATCACAAAGGAATTTATTGTGAAACCACTGCCAGTGTTGGTGCTCTGCCAGCACTTGGAAGCTGCAGACAAGCGGCACAGTTTCCCCACCCCCAGCGCTAACATGCCTCTCCTCCATAGCCTAGGGTGCCCTGAGTTGACCTTCTCACCGTTGTCTTACTGACTTTCACAATAAGATGCCAAAGCATGCACATTTCTTTCAAATAACATAATTATTGAAATGAGTCAATCAAATATCCAGAGGCCTCTAGAGGCTGCATTTACAAGTCCGCACAATACTACATACCCATACATCAGTTATTAAGCAGGTGCACATTACTGCAAGAATGCTTGCAAACAAGGAGAGAGAGAGAGAGAGAGAGAGAGAGATGGAAGGGGACAGGAAGTGAAGTGAAGGAATGAATCAGTAGGCCTGCTGTAACCTCCTATTTCCTTTAGGCTATTTAGTTTGTCTGTAGACAAACTAAACTGGATTTGCTGAATGAATAAACAAGTATGCATTTCTCCTTTCTTCCAGTAACTAATGCATTTAGCAGAATCATTTGCTTCTGATATGAATTAAATCCTGCCAGAGGACGCTTACACACAGATACACACAAACACACACGCTCTTCATTGTGCATACATGTGCGCCACAGCAGCATCACCCCAGGCCTGTTGTGTCCATTTGTTCCACATGGCGCTCCAAATTCAATGTGGGCCTTGCTCGTGCCCCTGCATACAGAGAGGAGAGTGAGGGTCTCTTGGTGTGGTTTTGGGAAAGCCCAAATCTATGCGTCTTCTGGATTCATCGCACACAGGATGTGTGTGCCTGCATGTGGCCACATGCACTCACTATTAGTTAGTCACACTGTCACGTAATAAGAGCCGGGACAATCTGACAGGCACCGAAAAAGAGGACCAGGAGAGAAATGGAAAAAATGAGGCTTTGTTACTCTGGCGGTGTCTAGATATGACTAAATAAAGAGCAGTTTGTTTATATCTGTTCATAGGTATCATTAAACGAGTACAAGACCTGTAATATACAAAACAATACATGTCTGTTTGGCCTGTTATGTGCAACTTGAGTGTATATTGAAGGCCTGTGTGTGTCTGTGTATGTTTGTAGAATGTATGTCATGGAACACCCTTGTTTGCACTTTCATGTTTACTTTGAAGTAGAAATGTATCGTTAATAGCTGACACAATTACACAGTCATCAACTGTCAAGGTGTCGGTGATAAGCAGGTACAGCGGTCCCCACAATCAGAGAAAACTTCGGGTCGTAGTCATTAGAAATAATCATACGACGAGCAGCTCAACACCAAACTCTGCACCGGGATACTCACACCTTGTGTGCACACATATCAGATATATGTAAATATATATTGTTAGGCTTGAGATGTGTAGCAGTAAAGCGAGTAACATACAGACATACAACACACAAACACAACGCCAGTGTGTGCTGTATAAAGATAAGTGTTCAGCTTTGATGTTGAAACTCAGGGATTATGGAAGAAATGTTAATGTTGACACTGAATCTTTGCAGACACAGGAAATAATTAACAGCAAACAGGAAAACGCACTGTGCCCAAATCCCTTAACCCGACAAAAGTACACATGTCAAATTCCACAAGAAGAACTACAAGCCTCACTACGTAGCTCTTTCTCTTAGGAGGACTGGGTTGCAGAGAGTGAGGTGGAGGAGTTGTAAGTGTGTTAATAAGAGTAGCAGCGTACGTCCAGAGGCCCTAGGCTACAGTCTTGGCCTGTGTTTGTTTAACGAGCCCACAACCTTCCTCCCACAGCTCACTGACAGCTCAACACCGGAATGAGGCATAACTGGGATGAGGTGTGGAAAGACAGAATATCAGATTCAATCTCAATTGACACAACACACAGACCATCACTCAAACTGTAAATAAGCAACAGAATAGTCTCTAGTCTCTAGTCCATGTTTTTGCCACTTGTCCATAACTTTGGTAAATTAAAAACTTCCACATTTCTACCTCTTCTTTTCCATCTTGCTTTCTCTGTAACCCTGAACATGCAAGTGTGTGTGTGTGTGTGTGTGTGTGTGTGTGTGTTAAGAGAGCCACTGTTGTTCCTCTACCAGTCTTATTACAAGGCTTAGTGTCATATGAATGGACTCTATTGAGTTAGCAGGGTGTTGTGGTTAACACAATAAGGACCGCCAACAGAGTGTGGTTTGTCTTTCTGGTTGCAAATTTTCAAAGGACTTTTACAACAAATGACAAAAAAATACATCACACTGTGATGTCACTTGTGTAAACAGTACTCCTAACTATAGTTTTAACCATAGTATTACTATTGTTAGGCTTCACTCACCCAATGGAGAATCTCTCTCCTCTACTCCAACTCCACCTTTTTTTCGACAGTTCTCCTTAATTCGTTTCCTGAAAAAAGAACACAATGAATGCAAATATTAACAAAACAGATTTCTGAAACAAGAGGTCATCATTCAAATGCTCGTCTCTTCTACTCTGTTTTGGAATCCAACCCCCTGTTAGTGCCTTGCTAATGGCCCACAAGTAGAACAGGAAGTTTTTCTATTTAATTCCAGCTTGCTGAGCACTGGCAAGCTGTGTGGCAATGCGCAGGAGAAGAAGAATGCAGGCAGACCACTCTCCACTGTCAGCTCCTTGTCCTGTGTATCAGCCCATCAGCAATGGCCCAAGTATGTGTGTGTGCGTGTGTGTGACACGACAAGAGACAATGACAATGTTTGCTAAACCCCTATTGTTGTCACATGAAGATACATTTACTTTTGCCACCTATAGGTGGTGCCTCAGCAGGTATCAGTGGTCAGCGTCATAAGTTTCAGGAATACACACCTGGACCATGTTTCAAAGAATATTCTCAGTTTTTTTTAAAGAGACAAGGCAGTTTGATTTCCACTCAGACTTCATTCTTTGTGTCTTTGTCTTTGTGTGTGACTGTGAAAATCTGAAATACAGCGCAGAAGAGCATTTGGTGCCTTTTTGTTGATACTCTTCCTCAGTTGTTTTTATCAGGTGGGTGTGTGAGACCAGCCAACCCTGTTTCACAGGCCGTGACTGTTTTTTAACAGCTATAATTTCATAGATTATTAGTTGCACCACAGTTGGCAGGCCCCCGGGTTTTAACAATGAGCATCTCATTGTCTATTATCACAGAAAGTTTTGTGTGTACCTGCGTACATGTTGTTTCCTGCGTGATTGTGGGATTATAAATATGGGTTGAACCCTGGCACAGATTAACCACTCAACAGATGTGCTCTTAATTAGAGAGGTTCGGCCAAAAGTGATTCCTACACCTTATTAACTGAGAAGTTTCTCTCTTTTTCCTGTCCTCTATGTACAGTACATGGAATACAATGCATCCATTCATGCTGTTTGCATTGGACGCACTGTACAATGCTGTCCAGCCATATTTCATATACCTTAGATATGAGTCAAACGGGGAGAGGTGGAACTCAACGAGGCCACAACCAACCATGTGCATTCCCTGATTGTGTAATATCTGCAACGTCATGTCAAATTACATACTGTACAACATTCTGACTCTTACATTTCTGCATGCAAATTTCACGCAGTTTACATCTGAAGTTAACCACACTTTGAGGCTTTGTTGCGTAAGTGGCCTGCTTTTTGACCTTTGTGTTTGCATTTAGTATCAAAAGGTTTTCTTGAGAAATAACCGTACTACCGTGTTGAATGTATAAGTAAAATAAATTCAGTGGTATTTTTACCTTGTGATAGTCTTCAGATTAACAATAACCTCAGCCAACACTTCGCATGTCTTTAAAGATAAATATCGACCATATCTTACACGAGGAAAAGAAGTTACCAATCACTTCAATCAAGCTTTTCAAACTTAATCTAAATATATGCTTGGACTTTGAAGGGCACATTAAATGAGTTAGACTGTCAAGAGACCTCTATACAGTGTTCTGTTGGAACTTAAAATATATTTCATACAACTTAGAGTAAATTACATACACACAGCAAAAACTCAAACCACCGAAACTAAACTAATAGTGCAGTTGTTTGATTTTTAAGAACCGTACAAAGACCAAACTTTTTTTTTCAGTCTTCTCCCCATATTGAATTCATCATCTATTTCATTTATTTTAATTTTTGTAACAAATGACAAGCCTGTTTTGACAAAGGTAGTAATGTAAAAAAAAATAATGTAAATTCCAATTTGTAGTTAAGTAAAAGTAATAATTTGTAAAAGTATTCATACTCCACGAAAGTACAAAGTCTCTATATACACACGTAAGTACTGTAGTGAAGTACTTTTTCTTTACCTGTGTGTTTGTACCTTTTTGTTTGTGTGTCTGTGTTCATTGTTCTCTACAGTAAAGCATGACAACCTGGGACAGAGAGTGATGTCATGCTGGGGTGAGGGGGCATCTGGTTTGTTTAAGTGTATCAGGGGGGTCTTGTGGTCTTGTGTACTGACCCTGTGGCAATCTGCTTGTTGAGGTCCCTCTGTCTGTTCTGGTCTGTTAACATTTAGTTTTCAAATAGAACCCACCAGTCGATGCAAATTGTTTTTACCATTTAAGTTATTGAATGACAAGTAGCACATGTCTGAGGGACAAAGCTGACAAAACAACAACGTTCTTGTTGTTCGTGCCGCGCTTTGAAAACTTGGGCTTCAGCTTCCACATCATTCCTACCCTATCTTGTCACCGTTTTCAATTTACTTTCTTATTCATTTTGTGCGCAGATACTTTTCTGCCATTCCGTCCACTGTAATTTCCTTTCTTCTCTGTGTTCATCTGTTAAACAGAAATCTTGCCTCGCCTTTTTGTCTGTTCTTCCTTTCCTCTCTCTCTCTCTGTCACTCCCCAATCCTTTCCATCTCTCAAGGCAAAGGACACATGCACAGCCTAGCGTTAATGGTCGAACTATTTTCTAGTGGCATCATCTCATCTGCCAGCAACATGTCCAAATTATAGCTGTAAACATCAATCCCAAACCCCAACCCAGCTGAAGATGGGTGGGAGTCATGGAGAAAAGCCTCATGTTTTGCTCTAGGTGCTCTGCCTTGAGATTCGATGTGGCACTTTTTTGTGCATGGCGACCATGTAATCGTGACAAGCCGTGACTTGTGGCACTGTCACAACTGCTTGATTTTGATTGCAGCGTCGAGTGGTTTGAGATGTGGGATTTGCACACATGCATGAACAGGCACCACATTTTCTCTTCGCACGTGTCTCGGTCGGCTTCTGGCTCGCTCAAGAGTGTGGACAGCAACAGATAGGGACACTATTTGTGTTCCCTGTTGTGACTGAAATAGATATTAAAGAAAAAATGCACCACAGAACTCAAATGTCCACTCGCCTGCTGAAAGAGAGGGACTATGTACATATGCGTCGGCCTGTATGTGTGTGTGAATGTCAGCACTTTGTGTGATGATGTAGCTCTGTGACATTTGTTGACCCAGTGGCAAACAGGCACACACAGGTACAAACAAATTTGCTCTGCAGGCTTATCATTCACTCGATAGTTAAAGAGTTAATCATCATCTCAGTTCTTTCTCGTCTCATTTTGATAAGTTAATAATGGCTGGCGGTTAAATATTTGACCTTGGTCTCAAAGTGAGCGCTAAAATTCCTTGTTTTGATTTTTGGTTAAACAGTGTACAATGTATCTGTGTGTGTGTGTGCCCTTGTTGCTTTCCTTTTGCACATACGATCTGGTTCAAGGCTCATTTCCTAATTACAATGCTGGCCAGAGGTAATTACAACCTTAGATTAGGCTTCATTTCTCTTTTTTTACGACCTCACTGAAACACAGCAATTTGTGGTGGGCCTCTGGGATGAGCAGCCTCCCTCTCATCCTCTTTCTTTCTCTCTCTGTCTCATTTGCTCAATTCCAACTTCATCAGAGAGATAGTTGAAGAATTTGGGGGAATTTTGGCCATGGGGCTGATTTTCGTGAGAAGGTTAAGAAATTAGTGGAGAGTTGAGCGTAATCTAAAACTTGCGGTGATAATTTCTGTTTGATTCAGAGGTTCATCTAACTTACAGATAAACCAGCGAAAGCCGACTCACACGGATCTCGTGGACGGGAAGACGGCAGTCGTTTGGGGTTTGAGCTCAAGCCGGGGCACTCCAAACTCTCAGATCCTTTCGCATATGCGTGTATATTTATGCAACGTTTTGAAGTGGTTGTTCTGAACGCATCATTTGGCTGCATCGGCGAGCTCTTCTTCAATTTAGCTTGGCAGGCATAAGAGTCGGGGTTTGCCTCCGCATACCACAGGCTGAGGCCTTTGAAGCCAGGGATTTTATTTAAGACGACTTTTCAAGAGAGCTCGGGCTCTTGGTTGTCAACCAGGGACCGCCCCCCCCCCACTTTGTGCAACACCTGACACCCTGATGGGGAACAGCGGCATGCTGAAGTCATTACGTTCTGACTTAGAATCCAGAACAACTCAAAACTGTCAATCAATGAGAGGTTTGTGCATCTTTTACAAACAAAAACATTCTTCAGAAACTTGCTAATTGTGACAAGACTTTCACTTTCGCGTGGCCTTGACAAATACAAACACACCCGCAGTCACACACGTATCCCAACTTTCTGCTCTGTCAACTCTCCTCATCCTGCCTGCTGTGTGAGTGCCGCACTCTTATCCTCCTCTGCTACGCTCGACTCCCCTCCCTAGGCCTCCTCGCCTCAGCACCTGACTTTTAACCCTCTAATCCCTCCTATGCAGAGGGTAGGATGCATTGTCCCTAATTGGTGTAAAAGGGTGCTGTGGGGCCGAGGCAGCTCTTGGTATGATGCGAGAATCCTCTGTTTGTAGGCACAGTGGAGAGAATAACAGGAGAAAAGTTCAGTGTTCATCTGGGCTGGAAATTGTCAGATTGTCCTGATTCAATATTACCATATTTAGTTACTGATTTAATATGTATTGTGATTTGATGTTACAGTGTATCTTTTTTATTTTTTTTCCCAACTTTTTTTTTTTTTTTTTACAATTGAATCTTGTTGAGAAAACTCTTGTCTGCAGGGCTAAAAAGATCTCTTTTAACGATTGTAATAAAACATTTTAAACATAATTTAAAATCTACATGTAAATATCTTGTGTATCGATTGTTCGTCAGTGTGATGATTCAAGAGTTGATGTCTCAACAATTTGTTACTGATTAGTTTTTGTATCATTTGTCACCATGACAGATGAATCTACATAATTTTCTCATCAGGACTTTGTTTAAACATCTCGGCTCTTTAGCACAGATAGGGAAACAACAGCCATGATTTTCTGGTTTCACTAATATGTTTTCTGTGTGTGTGTGTGTGTGTGTGTGTGTGTGTATGTCAGCCACAAGTGTGACACCAAGCCTGGGCTTAATTGTTTAAATTGGGTTTAATGATAGAGAGTTCTTATGTGTCGTCATGCTTCCCATCCGCAGACAGTTGAGAGCAAACGTCCTATGCAGCAACAATTATCTATTCAGTGAGCGCAGATGTTTGACCTAACACTCACACCCACTCAGACACACAATTTCATCCTCACACTGCCACTATATGTACTGCAACAGAGATTTGGCAACAAGTTTGTTTTCATCACTTGACAAGTATACCTTAGCGTGGCCTTACTTCACCGTCTCTCTATCGCTCTCTCTCTCTCTCTCCATCCATCACCTCAACCTACACTCCTGTCTCTCACTGTAAGAAGTTAAATCGAGTGTGTCGGTGTAAACAAGTGACTGTACAAACACTACAGACAGCCGTGTTGAAACATTGGAGCAGCAGGCAAAAAGGCTCCGTGTCGTCACCGTCGGTCTCTATACGTTATAGACTTCCTTGTGTCGTTATTGCATGCCTTACCGTGTCAGCCTGTGCCCACAACGGCTCCTTTATACTGTAAGTGTTACAATCTGTGCACCATAGTAGCCTGAAAATACTCACACATAATTGGACTCCTGTGGCTGCTCTGCTGCATCTGGTAGCCTAATATAAACCAATTACACCCATTATGGGCCGTCAATGACACGGTAGCTTCTCCCATACCATAATGACGGTTCTGTTTGGAAACACATGGCGAGGAAACAAGCGTTGCGCCGTGCACCGGGGGTTAATAGGAGGCTGCTGGAGAGGTTTACTGTGCTTGATTTGCCTTAGGAAAAGATTAGGTGAATTTTCTGTGCCTGTTTGTGGCAGTCATGCAAAAGATGCTAATCGGGTGGATGCTGGAAGGATCTTTGCCTGAAGACTGTTTATTATTGAACACCGTGTCACAAGCAAAGGTCGAATTTGTTCTTGAAAGGCTCGAAAATCTGACGAGGGATAGTTTAATGGGTATCGGGAACCACCAGTCATCGCAGGGGAGCTTTCAGGAGTCCTTCACACAACAAAGAATCATAAATTTCACTCTTTTTCTGTTAGGTTTTAGGTTGAATAAGGATAAATGCTTGAATTCTTTGATCGTGGTTCTACGCTAACAAGTGGCTCCCACCCATCTTCTTTTGGAGATGGGTTCCGTGGAGAGAACAGACGTCCCCTCACAACTCCAGTTTGCGGAGAAGACGTGCATCAAACATGTTGACTCATGTCACTTTATTGCATGTGGGTTTATTGGTGCGTTGGGCCAGTCAGAGGTCTAATCTTGCAGCAATTTCATCTCATGGCTCACTGCACTTTTGCACACTGCTGAAGAAAACGGTCACTCTGACTTGTGTATGCACAATTCACTAACCTGTGAGGTGTTCATCTATCCAGACTAAAATTTCACAAGTTAGATGTAGAGCCGGCAAGTGACATCAGGTCGTTTTTTGTTTTGTTTTGTTTTTTCTAAACATCAACAAGGTTTCCAGTTGTTGATTCTCATTATTGGTATTACACAGGATGGCACCAAATGTTACAAATTGGTTAACAGGTTTAATTTGTTTGTTTGTCAGGTTTTACACAACACGGGACAAAAGGTTTAATCAATAGTGACTATGATTCCTCAAAAAAATGAGAAATTTCAATATCTAAGATCATCTCTCAGTCCAAACTTCGACTAAAGGTCACGTTAACTAGAACGATTAGAACGATTAAAACGTCGTTCCGTTATGTCACCCGTGACCTCATGCTGCCAGCTGACGGTAAACGCGTGGACCGGTATGACGTTTTGTCTGTTTTGAGTCCGTTTGAAGCTCCGCGTCCTGGTGAACTTGGAGTGTGTTGTGGGCCGTCCACCGTGTGTGTCGCTCCAAAAAGCAGCTGTAATCTGCGGTAAACTGTGCTCGGTGCGGTCTAGACTCTCGGCTCGGCCCCGCGTCCTGCACGGCGTCGTGTGGCCCGGCACCGAGCCGTGCCATTACCGGCCCAACCTCTCCATTTGCTCCGCGCACACGCTCGCCTTTTACGCATTCCTTCGCTACACGCACGGACAAACTCCCGCGTTGTAGTCGGTGTGTAATAATCTGTGGCACTGATCGATCCTAAATCGCTCAAGAAACCTGTTGTTTGACGCATCTTCATCGTTTGAGGTTTGACTGCGCAGGCAACCCACCAAAAACTATCGGTAACTCTTCAGTTACGATACATCAATCGTATATGTTTGATAATGTCACTTTAAAACACATGTGACGTTTAGAAACTAAAGAAAGAAGAAGCCAGAATCTCTGCTGGATTGTTTCAGTGAGTTTTTTTCCTCCTGTCATCCCGACACTATCCCAACTTTTAAAGAGTGTGTCGCACATGTTGTCTACCGGATTAAACTGTTTCAAAACAAAACCTCGGCCTCAAAAACAAAATCAAGTTGATATCCGCAGTTTATTTATCCAGATGTTTCTTTAATCACATGTCCTTAACTTGCCGCACCTTATTTGCTAACAAACCTCGCTGTCCTAATGCGCACACTCGTTGATGTTGTACCCAGCAGGGAAGCCGACAAGTACGGGAAGATTATCCGTAACTTCATAATCAAAAAGTAAAAATCCATACCTTTAATTTCGTGGAAGCGGACTCGTGAGCCCATTCGCTCTGGTGAAACTTTTATCCAAACGCAGAGGAATAGTCGGCGAAATAAACTCCAGTCGTTCGCCGTTTGCGCTCTGCTCTGTCGCAGACAAAAGGTGTCTAAAAGTGTCTTAAAGTTTAAATCCTTGCTGAGGTGCGGGAACCTCCACGTCAAGGAATGTGCTGTAGTGCCGACTCTCCTGCACAAAAAGCGCTTTATTGGTGAGCGGAGCGCAGAGGAGAGTTGAAGTGGAGCGGTGGGAGGGACGAGGAGGGGCGCACCGTGGAGCGGAGAGGAGAGGCGAGGAGAGGAGCGCGCCGCAGCTCACCTTGTAGTTTGTGCTAAGGAAACAAACTTCTGCCCCTGTTACTCCACGTCTTAAGACCGACCTGCAAGACCTGTTTCGTGCTGCAGATGCAGTACTGGTTTCACAATGGCTAATAAAGCCTGGAGGTCGGTGCGCAATGGTTTGAACTGGGATAAAATACGGGCAGATAAGAATTCATTTTGGATTTAAGAAAAGCAGCGAGTCAGAAATACATTGCCACTGCTTTAGATGTATTTATAAGGAAAATAATGGACATTTTTCAATGCTCAGAAAATGCCATTATCCATCAGTTGGTTGTTTTGGAATGGAGACTTGTATTTGTTGAATTTATTCTCTCGCCCTCTGTAATTTATTTGATCTCTTGACTTGAAATGCCTTTGCTCAATCAGGATTCAGAAGGGGTTGTATCCATATAATTTTCTCATTATTTCCCGTCACTGCACCTCTGCAATTCATTATTTTCCTATATAGATGAGGATGTAAGGTACTTTATTGATCCCCAGAGGGAAATTAATTCTCTGCATTTTAACCCGTCCTAACTACGAGGAGCAGTGAGCAGCACTTACATGCACACACACCAGCACCCAGGGACCAACTCCAGATCTTCCGCCAAGTGCCTTGGTCAAGGACAATGGCAGGAGTAATTAGCATATGTTTTTGTAGGAGGGGGAAACCGGAGCGCCCGGAGGAAACCCACACAGGTACAAGGAGAACATGCAAACTCCACACAGAAAGGTGTGGTGGTCGACCCTGGGATTCAAACCCATGACTTGCTGTGAAGCAACAGTGTTAACCACTGTACCACCATTACATACCTTATATGGCTTTCTGAGCAGTTGAAATCTCTTTGCATCACCTTTTCCAAGTCTTTTCTCTTCCTTACATGTTGACGTTTTCCTTCCCGTCCTAGAGAGCTTTGGCCTGTTCAGCTATTTGAGGCCCTGTATGATATATTGGGTTATACAAGTAAACTTTACTGTACCTATTTTTTCATTGTTTACAGTGTTTTCCCCTCGATCCACAAATGAGACACTGTCGCGTCCTCCCTCATTAGCACAAATGGTGGCTTCACTCACAGAGCCATCTTCGAGGCGAGAGAGCTATTGAATACTTCCTACCACTAGTGACAAACTGCCTGTTGGCAGCTGGCGGCCTATTTTAATGTCAGCCAGAATGTTTTTTCAACGAGATGCAGTAAGCGGATAGCTGGCAGGAACTGTGTCACCTCTAAGATGCACTTCTAGCCACATGCCACAGAATGAACCAGAAGTGGAACGACGCACTCTAGGGTCAGTGCTTGTTGGAGTTGTGTGTGCTGTACTCTCATTTTTTTTACCCTTGTTTGATATACTGGCAGCCCTTTTTTTCTGCCAGTCCAAATTCATCCATGTAATTGTATCATTCGCCCTCGGTGGATGTGTAAATATCCCGACAAGGACAAGGATCAACAAAAAGGCCTATCTCCGGCTGCGACGCGTGTCATGAAACTGCCTCTGCCCCTCATATCTAATGGACAAGGGACTACAGCTCCGTTTGTTGAGCCATGCCAGTTTATTTTGTGCAGTTTACTTTTTGATAGTAGTTTCCACAGTCTCTGACTCGTTCTTTTCTCCCGCTCACTTTTCTTCTGCTCCTACTGTAAGAGTTATTACCCATGCGACACACACATGCAGCACGCACTGCGCGCACACACAGTACCATCTGCAAGGCATTACAGTAAATTGCAGGAATAAAGAAATGATTTCATGCATTTCCTCAGGGTCCAGCTGCAGCTCCTCACTTGTAGCTGCGACAAGAGTTTTACATGTTTAAAAGAAATAAATCTCACCTTTGTGTACTTAAACACGTGGCTATGAAGCACACAAAATCACTGCCTGGACTCATTAATCATTCGCATGCACAGAAATGCAAAAACATCTTCCAGTTCTAACTGCAAGACCAGTACTGAGTTTATCCAGGTACACCATGACGGCAACTTATTTATGTTGGTCATCTGGTGTGTGTGTTAGTTGGAGAAGAGGACTAACATCAGACACCAGAATTCAGGTACTCGCCTACAGAGTTGTGGCATTCAACGTTCTCTCAGCAGGACGGCTGTTTGCTGCTTCAGTTTAAAGACCAGACATGCCCTCACACACATTTTTTTTCTCAAAATCATATTGGGAAAATTAGTGTGACAGGGATGAATTAGATTAGAGTGTTGACGTTAAAATGCAATGAATAAGACAGGATTCAGGTAACCTCAGGTTTGTGGAGGTTGGTTATTGCAAAATAAATTTATTTACATGGTGCAGTACCATAATTATATACAGAAGCAACCAGTGCATGTTAACAGAACCCACCGTGGTCTCTCACAGGAAATATTTTGTGGGTTTTTTTCTCATCATCTGTCTTATTTTGGTGTTTTTCCCTGTTTTCGGATATAAAAAAGAGTTGGATAGCCTCCCCTATCATCAGAATAAATGCAGTTTAAAATACTGTGAGAATGCCAACCCATTTGAATATATCGGTACCAGCCTTTAGCTGCACATGACATATCTTTTTTTTTTTGCTCTGATAAAACTCCATAGGGAGTGTTGTCACAACAGCATGACATAATTTGGCTGGAAATGATGAATGTATGATTTACCGATAAAATTAAATGGCATATTCTTTTAAAATGTCGACATGTTTTGAACATGCGAAATTTTCAATTTCATTTCTATTACATCATCATTTCATTTCTACCTCATCATATCAGCCACATTTTATTCCACAAAATACATGTTCAATTTGAGACATTACTGGCGGTGACCTGATTCAACATTAATCTTCATGTGTTTGACAGTTTTGGAGTAATACAGTGGAGTTTTTCCCATTTCGAGCGGTTTCCCAGCAGCATCACTGTATAACACGAAACAATAACCTTGCTTCAAAAGTCAACCAAAACAACTAGATGTGGTGACAGCAATGGGAGATATCTGAGCTCTGCAAACACACCACTTTGTTGTTCAACCATTCCTGATGAATATGCACGGATAATTGTTCCAGTCGCCACATGTAGCGAATACACTTCCTTCTATTAAGTGTCCAATAAAACACACTGTTTTCTTGCAGCCATTCTAATCAGGTGTCTACTACTTTAAACTTTCTTTGCTGCATTGAAACATCCAGAAGCTCTTACACAATGGACATTACACAATGTTGCAGGCGTTTGGTCAGTGGTATAAATCACATAGTTTAGTGGCTGTAACAGCATTATTGCAAGTGCCGTCAGCACGTTGGGCTCCTAATCACTGTGGCTCCGTAAAAGATGGCGAAGTGGAATCCAGACCATGTCTTAATGCTGCCCAGGGGAACCAGTAAAACCCTGGTTTGCTGCTTAACCAACCACGGCCTGTGAAGGCAAGACACTCATAGCTACATAGCATCATGCTGGGCTTTTAAAAGGTGAGAGAGATTTGTTTGCTTAGTTATTTTCTTTTTTTTCCCCTTCAGAATGGCTTTTTTTTTTTGGTCCAAGTTTCTACTCTAACTCACACAGAAGTTAATTTGGGGGATGACACGTTGTTTTTTTGCACGAGAGATGCGTCTAGCCTTCATGACACCAGCCTGTCATCCAATTGTTCATCATAAAATACAAACGCGCAGCAAAGTGTAATTTAACGTCTTCAACGAGCATTTACCGCAGTGGGCAGGCGCAATTCCTGTCTTTCTACTCAACCGATGTTTCCTTTCTTTTCTCCCTGCTTTTTGTTTGATTCACTCCTACCCAGCTGTGCTCTGTGTGTGTGCGCACTTACATTGTAGTAATACTTCAGTCAGGTTTTCATTACTTCCCTTTTCTTCATCCTAATCCCCTCTGTCTTGGCTGCTTTATGTTCTTTCACTCTTTGATTCTGACTTGAACTATTCTTTTGTGTCTACACCTTTTGTGTCCTACAGTAGTACAGTTGACACACACACAGACCTCATTCTTCTCTCCATGGGATTTGTATTTTGCATGTGAGGTATTTAATCTCCAAATGATTGTAACAAAACAAAAATCAGTTGGTTGCGATTGCTAATTCATAAGAAGTTCATTGTGTTTTTTTCTTGACCTGGATAAACATACTCTGTGTAATTTGCTACAGAAACCTTTATAAGCCTGTATTAGTGCATTCAAAAAATCTAATTATTTGCAGTTCAAATACAAATATCCCCAGGATCAGATTTTATTTGACAAAAATCCACTGATCTCCCAAATTTAGTTTTACGAACTTACAAGTCCCGCTTCTTTCTTGTGCTAAATAAATAGCTGTCTTTGTGATATGTAATCTGTACTTTATATGCTTCCATAAACATACCCATATATGTATTCAGGAATTAATGAATGCCCTGGTTTCATATAAACACGCATGTTGGTCAGGTTTTACAGTTAGACGAGGTTGAAGTCAGAGAGGGGGTTGGAGGCAGGAAGAGACTGCAAGTTTTAGAAAGTAGTTCACCACAAAATGACACATTTCATTTACCCAGACGACATTTGTAGGGCCACCAAAACGCTACATTTGAAGCATTAGAATATTGAAGTAAACAAGGTCATTCTTAAACAGTGTCCATCAAAAGTTTCCAAACAGCTTGCACAGCATAATCCAAGTATTTTACGTCTGAACAAATTACATTTCCTGCCCAGAGGATGAATTCTTGTAACAGTTTTATGTATTTTCCTCACTAACAAAGCTCTGGCCGTGCATGCTGCCTCCAGCACAAAATACTGGAGTGGAGTAGATAAATTTGACTGACATTTTATGCTTTTTTTTGGCAGCCAGAAGTAATTGTCTGCATCAACTAGATTAGCAGAGGATAATCTTACGTTGAAACTGTGCAAAATTGCTGTGTGTCTGCTGAACATTGCTGGTATTACGACAGATGGGTGTGAAGAGAATTACCAAACATTCATATTGCAGTAATTGTTCCTTTAGCATTCCTTTATTACTCTGTTACCACTGTAGGAATGTACAGAATAAGACACGTGTTTCCATATTCAACCCATGGTGCAAACAGAAATGCAGAGGGAGAAGGTGGGGGTGTTTTTGTAAATCCTGCAACACTTTTTTCCCCAAGAGTGATGTTTCTGCCCTAGAGTGTTTTCTGGGAGTGTGTGATGGTTCGTTTTGTATTTTTAATGTACTTACTTAAGCATTAGCATCTGTGCATGTATACGTTTGTACACATCCATGCTGTGCCCTCTGTCCTCAATCATATATCTTCTTAACAAGCACAAACTGTCATGCCGTTCTCACAAGTCCCAGGCTGACGTTCTGCCCATAGTTCCTCAGTACCCAGTAAAGCGGGAAACATCTCTGGGAAGGAGCACCACATAGAGGAAAAGAGACCTGGGAAGAGGGAGCGACTTCAAACATGGTTAATTACTGGCTGCTATGGGAACCCAAATGTGACAACTGGGAGGGAGGAAGGCTTTCTGTGACGAACAGGGTCAAAGCAGAAGTTGTCACTGTTTGTGTGAGAACAAACACATGATGATATAATCAAATCCACTCAGCGTCCATATCTTTCTATGCATCAGGGTTACATATTGACTTTTCCCACCTGTCCTGTCTCGCAGTTTGTCACATTATAAGTCCGTCTGTCCCTCATAAAGCTGTCCCCTAGAGAGGAACCTCTCCTGGATAACAAGTGCACACTTATTGTTGATTTAGTAACCTCTGCCAGAGGGGTCCATCTGGCTGTCTGTCTGCCTGGTTAGCAGGATATCTCGAGAGGTTAGTGAAGGATTTTACATCGTAGGACAGATTGGACACAATCTCAGCAAGAAGCCATTAAATTAAGGTGCTAGTCGTCCGTATTGGGCGCTGCTATAACTGTTTTTACTGTTGTACCATAACTCCAGGAATCAATTTTTATCCTCTGAAATCCTCATCTGTCCGTATCCATCCACATAAAGTGATAGCCTATTTCTATATAATTCAATTTGTCACATCAATTTGTACAACTCACATCTTAATTGGTACAGAAATAGCTCATGGAAAACTTTTGTCTTTCAGTGTCACAAGATATTGGCGTGTTCATCTAAAATATCTTCCATTGACCTTTGTCACCATTTGAAGTTGTGCTAATGAACCATTATTGTGAACACAGACAGTCATAGTATGGAAAACTTCCTGCATTGTTTATTGTATAGTTTGTGCTTCTTTATTATCACTTTTGATTTTGGTCTGCGGTGGTGTCATGATATTTTGTCATCAGTGTGAGGAGCTGAGAGTGTAGAGGAGGTCTTTGATAGTCATATCAGTGAATAACATAAAAAGGCCTTTGACACACACCTCAAATATATGTATAGTAAAACATTGTAGCTGACAGGAGCTGTATGTTCATCACTGACAGAGACAGACAAACACAAAACTGAAAGGGTCAGGCCAGAGTTCATTTTAAGGTTTACTAGTCTTAATGACTTTGTGCACACGAGGGCTTTTCATTTATGGGAGAGTGACAGCACAGCTGGGCCGTGCATGCCTCAGAGTTGGACAAGCCATTATTGTTCTTTTTGTTATTGAAAAGACAAAGAATGCAGCATGAAACTAATAACGGGTTGACCAACTTCAATTATTGCGATAATTGGAAAAATATTTCCTACAGCAAATATGACCTGTTGTAAAGCAATTTTGTCTAAACAAACAAACAAGTCTAGACGTGTGTGCAGTATGAACTGTGGTATCCTGTGTTTGTTTCTGGCTGGAGCAGTCACAGCTGCTTTACAGCTCTCCCCTGAGCTAAACGAGAGGGATTTCTCTTTATCTCCCTGGCTTTGATAAGAGAGATAGCACAGGAGAGAGTGCAGTGAGGACTGACGGTTAATGCATGAGTGTCCAGTGGGGGTGGAGGTTGAGTTGAGGGGGTGTGCTGGTGACCTCCAGACACCAGGTTACTCTGGAGGTCATCAAGAAGTGGCATTGTCCCGTGATAGTCATTATCCAAGGTGAGGCACTGTGCGATTTGACTCGTTCTGTGTTTTGTCTTTGTCGTTCTTTCCGCTGTTTATGTAACATTTTATCAAAGCAGCTTTGTGTCAAGCAAAAAGAAAAAAAGCATCCTCAAAGAGTTTGCTACCTCCTTCCTCAAAGAGTTTGCTACCTCCTTCCTCGCATTCTGGTATGTCAGGTATTGACTAACTGTAGCATGCCAGTGGTTTAGTGCTGCGGGCAAAATGACTGCAGCTTAGCAATGTTCACTATGATTGGATCGCTGTGTTAGGCCTTAGACTGAAACTCTATCAGAGGTATGACAGACACTGTGTCACATAGGTCCCATCAGGTCAACACACTCCTTGCCAAAAGGAAATTTAGCTTGCATAATAACAAAAGCCGGTCTCTCTGTTGGCAGGGCACAGCCTGAACCTATGGAAGCTGTGTGCATGCACAGAAATTACGTCTTTGTCTTTGTAATCTCAATGTAATTCATAATATAAATGGCAGACATGGAGAAAATGGGGGTGGTTACCAGTCATTCTGTTTGTTTACAGGTTTATGGGTAAGAGGTTGTCTGCCTTTATGCTAGCATAGATTCTCACTCAGTTTGCCGTATAGATTGTAGCCTGTCAAAAGACAGACTTCCTTTTAGCCTCGGCCATGGGCTTATGTTTTTACCTACTTTTGATTGTCTGTTACTTGGTTTGTGGTCTGTTTGGTTGTAAGCAGAAATGTAGATCCATCATGGAACGGAGAGGCATTGACTGAAACCTATATTTATCCCACGATAGACTACCCATAGGTGAAGCTCATTCTGGTGGATTCTTATTTGGGACATTAGTGGATTTGCTGTGCAGAAATAGAACTTGATACATATGTGTCACATAGGTCTCATCAAAGCAACTCGCTGGTTGCCAAAAGCAAACATAATAAAATAGGCCAGGATGTATGTTTGCTGTACCACTGGATGAATGCAAACACATGCATGCGCATATACTGTAACCACATATTAATAGGAACTTGGTAAGATGGCTGTGGAGGCCTCGGTTGGTGGTCAGCAGAAGAAAAATGAACTCTAAGATAAATTTGCGTCCTCAATCTCTTTTTTTTTAGCTTGCGGGTGTCCATCCCGTGAGGCCAATATGAGTGCAATTCAATGCATCATGCATGGCACTTAGCTCTGTACCCAGGAGGGACATGGATATTCTGGGTTAACAAATTGCTCAAAGCTGCGTTGTCATGCCGCGGTGAAGTCACCCGGTCTGAGCCTGGATGTGGGCTTGTAAACGTCTGGTCAGCGCTGCTTATTGTTAAGAGGCAATGCTGTGCGGATTGCACTGGAAAAGCGTGTGTGTGTGTGTCCTTTTGACAAATGTTTACGTTTCTCTTTTCACTTTGATTGTACCCCTCTATTTTCTACTGTTTGATGAAGTTTATATGGAAGAAATACTTTAGTGAACCCTTGTATGCCTGGAATACTAAATTTTGCATTAGCAATGGTTACACTGTATGGGTGGTCACAAAGTTTGGTTTCTGTCCTGACAGTGATGATGGAAAATGAGAAGAAAATTGTGGGTATGTGAATGTGTGTGCCTTTGTATGTGCGTGGGGGGTGTTGGCAGGCAGAGGTAGCAGTGCCAGTTGTATCTTATCCTCAGAGTCAGGGTTGCATTGTCTCACTATCAGTTTCTTTCTCTCCCGTTTTCTCAGATGTTTTAATGTAGAAAATAATTCCTTTGCTGTCCTCTCACTCCACCTATCTCCTTCTATCTCTTTGTGCAATGACTCCTCCAGCTGCACCATTTGAAACACTCTCACCTTGCTGTTGATTTACTACATGAAAGTCACAGTGATCTTATCGCTTACTTTTATGTTCTGGCGTCTTTCTTTATCTTCCTCCCTCAATCTCTCAATCCTTTAGTGTTTCACTCCAGAGATCCCAGCATCGGTCATCAACCCAGCTGATTTACAGTGGGTGTGCTGTAACACGAAATGATTTTGCTAACAGTAAAACACAGACTGACATGTACAGTACAGTCTGTCCGCCCAGGACACAGAGGAGCAGGGGGGAAATTCATCCTTATTTTTTTTTCCCCTCTTGCAACTGATGTATCATGGCAGTAGGGGCTAATAACAGCAGATTGGTAATCAGCCACTCCCATAATTCCATCTGTTGCAGCGAGATGATGTCACTGGTTGACATTCCTGAAGAAATCAATGTGATAACGCTAGTAGTGCAAAGAGAGAAAATAGACGTGGAGACTTGTATGTAAAAATCTGTCAAAAGGCTTTTACATCAACAATGCCATGTAAGATTGGTCTTAATTTAGATTTTTCTTTTTGAACAAGAAGAGTTAAGGAGTTTTAATAGTTTCCCTCCATGCAGTGTGGGACTAAGGATTTCTTGTTTAGTCTTAACTTGAACACAAACACTTTATCAAGCGTCACAGTCATACCGCGCCATCTGTATGATTTAAGACAAAATCCGTTGTTTGCCTGCCATAAACTGAAAAGATGAATTTTACGATATTTCATCAGGCTGCAGTGGGGTTTATACATGCTCCTGTGAAGGGAAAGGGAAACATCAGAAACAGTGATAAGACGGATATATTCAGGGGTTTTTTTTACATGGACAGAAAAGAACAAGTATAGACACATAATCACAGTGTCAAAGTGTGTGTGTGTGTCTGTGTGACCAAGATTAGTCAGATTCTCATTCCTTTGTTACAGTAGCGCGGCACCAGAGACCGAGAGGCACAGACTGATAGACAGAGGGACTGATAAACACGCCTGAGTGTCTGATAAAACAGACCTGGAAGACACCACGGCGTCAAAATATGTGCAAATGAGCGTCAATGAAAGGCGCTTTGTTGAAGGCCTGAAGAATGCTTTTGTGCCTCGAGTTGAGAAGGCAAGGGGCAAAGGAGGGCTTGAGTACTTTTAGGGTTTATATTTCGCTCTTTATTTTTCTCTTTCTATCTCTCTTGTCTCAATCATTTGTCACACATGTACTCAGGCTTGCAGGAAAAACAAATATTAAACAGTAATGTTTTGTGTCGGTAAATTACTCTGTTTCATGGTTCTAGCATTTCCAATAATTCTGTCTTGGCTGTCCATAAAGGAAAGTCTCATGCACGAAAACGCCCACAGTCATACACAGTGTTGTGCATATGGTCTTAGACTAGTTTGGATCTTCCACTGTGAGCTTTGGTACAAGGTCAAGGACTGGTTGTTAGTCTTTAGCCGCAAAGTGTCCGTTCAAGAGTGACTGCGGCCCATTAAGCTGGACAGGGTTTTAACAGGGCAGTAAGTCGTTCATCAAATCTGTTATTGGTCGATTGTGTTTTTAAGAGACATTTATTGTGTGGTTCGCTGTTCTGTCAGAGCAGACACAGTTTTGACTGGTGCTTTTCCACAGAAGGCAACAGAATGTGGAGTCTCACAAAGTTGCACTGAAACAAATCAATGCACGGCGTGGAGTGACGAGAAGACATGTCTAAAGTTTTATCATCTAAATTATGCATGTGGTTTGCAGAATAATATGTGTTAAATATGTAATAACCATGATTAGGAGCATTAAAAATCTGTTTTGTGTTTTTTTTTTCATTAATAAATGTATAATCTTATACAGAGAGATGACTCAGGAGCACAAAATCAAAACCACCTCGATATATACGTATGTGGAAAACGATATAAAGAGGATGAAAATATGAATAAAACGTTCTCAGTAACACGGGATGTTGCATATTTGGCTTAAAGGAAATTTAAAGGAATTGGGATGTTTCATGAATTGGACACAATGATGTACAATTCAATAGAAACGCTGTTATATGAAGAAATAAAATGTAAAATTATCATACAGTTGTTTTTCACCGTCCCCCACATGTGCACTGCCTCTCTGTGTTTAGCGTTAAAAATACAACCGTGACATGAACCGGACGCTGACCTAACAGCAGAAAGGGTCGTTGTGCTTTGCAACCCTCTGCTCTGTCTGTCCTCCATGCCATCCCTTCCTCTATCCTTTCTCCTATGGAGCAGTTGTGTCTGCCCGGCGGTTCCCAGGCCCCCGCTGACAGGTCATTTCGTGGTCATCTGGCCCCATCCCTTGATGCTGAACCCTGAGGTTAATGTGGAACGCATCTCTTCCGGGATCCACAGGATCTTCGCGGCCCACAACCGTCAACAAGCAGCCAGCATCACTTCAGAGACACAGACACACACCTCAGAGATCACAGATGCAAACACAGACTCAGAAAACTTGCCAAGACAGGACTCGGTCATGCATGCAGATGAAGCGCACGTGCTCTTTATTCTGTCAACAAACTCAAATCCATCCTTTATCTCAGAGCTTTAAAAAGATTTATCCATGTCCTATTTTCAGGTCCCTACATCTCATTCATTGTGTGCAGCCTGACAGCCTCATGCCCACCCACATCTCCCAGCCAACCCCCACCCCATCCCCAGCCCTCCAAAACTAGAGTGCAGTGTATACTGAGAGAGTGAGGGTTCCTGGTAGTTTATGATCAGTGACCTGGCTGCTTTATGGCTCAGCCAGTCTGGACTAGTTTACCACGCATTTATAGGTCTGCTGTGTGTGTGCATGTGTGTGGGATGGGCTTCTAATGTCTCTTATTTGTCTGACATAAGTAGAACCATGTGTATCAGTGTGTGTATAAAACGTGTAGAATCTTCTCTCTCTCTTTCTCCCTCTTTCCCTCTTTCTGTCTCTCTCTTCGTGCTCCTGTATAAAATAAGCCTGGGGTCTGGATTTTTCATTTCTCGTGTCAACATTATGCAAAACAGAACCACAGCAGAACATGTGGTTAGACATCACTTGGTGCTAAGTTGTCTCGAGAAATGTCTATATCGTAAGGAGATGTTTTTGCACATATTTGGTATTGTATGAGCGGATGATATGCAGTATAGACTGACTTGTTGCGGCCTTGTAGCTGGCATTGTTTTTCCTGCAGAGGGGGGATTAACTGAACAAGGTTTGAAGTGCTGATTGGACTGCTGGTGTTCGGGGGAAGATGGTCGTGTACTGATGACACTTTGGAATGGTAATGAAGCGTTATTTTGTTTCTTGAGGACAGGAGAAGATGCACTGTTGAAGCTGTGGCATTTTTTCCCTTTGGCGATGTTGTTTGTGGTTGGATGTCGAACAGGGATTTGGGGTCACTGCAGACCTGTTGACAGAACAGTTTAATTACGGACTGGATGTGGGTAGAGACATGCAAGCGTGACGAAGATACCTGTGTGTGTGTGTGTGTGTGTGTGTATCTGCTGGCTGTCAGGGCCAGAATGGGACCTGATGAAGCAAAGAGGGCCAACTAGACGCTTGGCAGCCCATCTGAAAGCCCGATCACTGGTGCTCGGACTCAGCCACAGCTGGCCCATCCACCAACAATCCAGGCTTTTCTTTCCCTCTCAGGAACGCAGTGCGTCAACTCTAATTCCCTTCTAATGAAGTGGCTACTGAAGGTAGCTAGGCATACAGGGCCAGTGCCCTTATCAAACACACACTCTGTCACACACAGCATGTTGCAGTCTAATATACTGTCCTCAGCAGGGTGAATGTTGATGAAATTTTCTCCAACCTGTGCTGGGATCCTGCAACTCATCCTGAATCGGCTGCATTCTACCCAGCAGGGTTGAATCTTACCATTTAAGCTCTTATAAACACCAAAATGTCACTCTTTTCATTTTCCCATAGCCAGCAAGGTGAGCAGTGAAGAGAAGAAAGTGGTCAAAATGTCAGAGGAGAACATTCAGTGTATTTGGGATTAAGTTTGGTGTGTTTGGGCTTTATAATATGTAATCATAGTGAAGCTTTATGTTGACCTTAATGTGACCCTGTGGTTTAGCCTCTGTGGTGCAGGCTTTTAGCCCACTGATGTTGCTAATGGAAAGAACTTGCCAATGTTAGCCTAAACTGACAAACTCAGACTGCTATTATGAAGGGTTGACTGTTGAGAAACTGAACAGCCCAAAACCTCCAGAAACTCACACCATACAACTAGAAGTGCAAAGTTTACGCTGGTGACAAAGTTCATTCATTGTGATATATTGTTTATTTGCCCGGTGTTGGCACACTTTAGTCGTTTTAGCTGGATTGTTATACTTTACTGGGTGATAGCGCAAGTCGTTGCCAAACAATTTTTTTCCATCTTAAACTTTGTTCAATATTGTCTTTCACAAGCTCTCATATTGCGGCTCACTCACTCGCATGGAAAAGACAGCTCATCATATTTTTATTTTACATATTTTGCAGAACAGTAGTAATCAACTAAAACTTTAACATCCTGGTGAACTCAGCTGGTTCATGGGGCCATCAAGTGCTGCTGTGAGTCCTGTGTAATCACTTTTGGATTATTCCTCTCCAGTTCCTCTGTTGTCAGGGAAACAGGAACACCTTCATGCTTAGTATTAAACTCACTTAGAGGAGCATAAGATTAAAAACTTGGTGTGTGTTCTGTCATAGTAAATTATGCTGAAATACAGAGAAGGGTGGGATGAGTAGCATGAAATTAAATCAATAATCTGCTGTAATTTGATAGATTGATAGATAGATAGATAGATAGATAGATAGATAGATAGATAGATAGATAGATAGATAGAGTCTCTTAGACGTCTGCTTATGTTTTTCGACTTTGCCTTTTCCTAGCCCTTGTCCGGTTTGTTTGCCTTTTTTCCTGCGTTTTTGTGTACCAAACTGTTCCTGGATGAAAAAAACCCCTTTCTAACCACAAATGAGCTGTTTTTGAGTTGTGCATTTAAGTCTTTGCCTTTGTGTATCAGTCTGGTCAGGACGGATTTATCATAACAGTGTTGTGGAAATAACTGAGACAGAAAGAATGATATGGTCATAAGGTCTCATTTCTTATTTTTTAGCAATAAAGCAGTGATTTTACATATTGTACTGATTTTCTAGAAATTTACAGCCTAGCTAGGTCACTGACATTTTAATTTAAATTGCAGCATTTATTTGGTGTTTACTGATCAGGCTGTAGTTTGTGTGACAGATCCTTTGTGGAGCCGTGTGGTATTTCCTCAACAGCACAATGATAGAACGTGGATTGACCAAATAGAACGTGCTATGTTATAATGACAGAAGAAGGCATGTGAGATTTGAGTATAGTAGAGCAATCCATGAATAAGTACGGACATTTCAGGGTAAAATCAGTACAGTTTGTAAAATTTCCAGCGTATCACTTTATATTAGAGATACCGGCTTTTCAGCTACAACTTTTACTGCAGTTTGTCAGACTAAACTTTGACATTCTTAGATACTTAATTATTATTGACACTCAACAATGTTGGTGGTAATTGTTGATATGTTTAAGTGAAAATATAGCATATTCATCAGTATTCTTCAGCTCTCTGTTTCCATCATTACAACATATTCTGAGAAAAATCCCACGATTCATAATTTTCAAGCCAATCATTTCATGTTCTTGAACTTCACCCACTAAGACTTCTGACTTAATTTGAATCCTGTGAGTGTGGGAATGCCTTATTGACCTTATGTTTACTAGAACCACTGGGAATTCAACCCTCAGACTTGTTGAGGCTTCCAACAACACGTCCACTGTTGTTGCTGTGACCCACCCCGAGCGTCCTCGCGACCCCCTGTGATTATCAAAACATTATTTTACGGCCATGGCTCTGGTTCCTAACTTGGGTCTGGCCAAAGGGCTGGATGAGCTGCAGGCCCACAGTCTGTGGATGGCAGCCGGCCTGATAAAGAGGCCTGCTTGAGTTCACAGTTCAGCAGACCCATCACCTCGGTGATAGCGCATTTCCAATCACTCACTCCTGCTGACAGAGTGACATAACCACAAGGCTGATAGAAGTGGAGTGGGGGATGGGGCTAACAGTGCAGCCATTAGTTCCTGGTAAATATGTACACTTCACTGTTGATCTCCATCTTATGCTGTATTTATATTTTCCTCCGTCCACTCTTCCTTCCTGTATTTCCTACATTTTCACATCACATTGAAAATTGTCACAAAGAAACCAAAACATGTCACATTATGTCATCCTACAGCACATGACCTTTTCTGTTCGGAAAATGCATTTCCAATGCATTAAATTTTATTAAACAAAAATGTGTCCGCCTCAAGCGAGCGTTTAGACTTTTTGGCACATTTTGAAAAGTCAGTTGAATGTCTGTCATTTCCATTAAACATTTTCCATTTGATATGCCAAAAAAAATGTATAAAATTTTTGCCCCTGCATTTGACAGAAATACATAATCTCACAACATAGACTGTATTGTGCGCCATCAATTGGGAAGAGGAGAGCTCGTTGCCTTATTTTGGTTTCGTATTCCCTACATCCTTCACCTCTGACCCTGTGGACTTTTTACCCAGCTTCTACCTGTTGACTGGAGCTTATTATGCTGAGGCAGAACCAGCTACAGGACACGCTCTCATCCAGCAGAGAAAGGATCCTTTGACTGATACTGATCTGGTCACCGAGATGCAGCTCAAACTATAACCTTATACCTCCACAGGCTGCTTTCATTAGCTTCATGTACATACTGTATATAATATACCATTGTTTATGTCTGATGCTATCAGGGAGTCTGGGCATACCTGTGTGTGCACGTGTCTTGCGTGCATTTTTCAACCCTTTGTCACAGCCATAAACTCATGTATGTCTGCACACAAGACTGAATCTCTAGTGTGTGTGTGTGTGTGTGTGTGTGTGTGTGTCCATTATTTAATTGCATTTTACATTTCAGTAGAAACCTTATATCTGTCAACATCCTCAGTTTCTTTCCACCCAAATCCCAGCTGCAGATACACCCCCGTCACCTTACACACTTGCTACGTCAAACGCACACGTTTACACACACCACTTCTTCATCTGTCTGTCATCCGGATATCTGTTCGGGCCTTCATTAGTCAGCAATTCCAGCGATATGCAGTATCTCTCACATTATCAAATGACAACACGTTGTTATTATCATAATAAAATTGGAGTGACTCAGATATGCACACACACACACACACACACACACAGATGCATATTAGAGTAATATAGTTATCATATCTGCTGGTGCTGAAGGCTGCTGTCACACGCAGAAGGTCATTTTATAATGTGCATTTGGGTGAATGTGTGTGTGTGTGAGGGCGAGTGGTGTGAGGTGATGGCAGACGAGGCGGGGGGCAGGCTCTCCTCGTTCTGCTTTGTGTAAACTCTGATAGGAGCAGAGTGATGGTGACAGACTCTCTCTCTCTCTCTCTACCTGTCTCTTTCTTCCTGTACCACTGTTTCGCTCTCCCTGTCTCTTTCTCATCTTCTCCCATAAAAATTGTGGAAAACATCAAGTAATGTGATGACTGTGTGTGTGTGTGAGAGAGAGAACTTGTTCCAGACACATACATTTACAGCTTCCTCTCTGTGAATGAATTCTCTCAGCTTTCCGTCACTGTGGCCCCATGTGATTGAGATCTCCACAACAGCCTCGCTCCCACACTTAACACTACATGAGCTTAAGTACATGCTGTAATTAGTGTGTGTGTGCATGTGTGTGTGCACATACCCCACCATGCTGTGAGCGTGTACATCTGTGTGTGTGTGTGTGTGTGTGTGTGTGTGTGTGTAAATGAATGTGTGCATGCATACATGTGTTTTCCCATGTGGGAAAATGGGCTGGCAGTGAGGTGGAGCATGAAAGCGATGGTAAACAGCGGCCATTATCAGTGATAATGTTCCACTTCTGTTATGCGGCTGTTTGACTTGTTATACGTTTACTGTGAGAAAACCAGAGATAAGGCCGCGGAAAAAGCAAAGGTAATTTGGAGAAATATTTGGGATTGCCGGCACAAAGAAAGAGTGGTGTGCAAGGTGAATAAGAAAGGGTGAATGTGAAAAAGAAGAGCGAGGGAAGAGGGTGTTGTGGGAATGGAGGTGCTTAAGGACTCCCCGTGGACTGACTTGAACATGGGAACGCACAGTCACACTAACGAAGCGTGGCCACGCCTTGCCAACTTCACAGGCCTGGGACAGAGGGAGGGAAGGAGAGGAGGTTCAGGCCTGGCATGGGTCCAGTTTGTTGATGGAGAGACAAAGGATGATATTTCGTGGAAGGAGCGAAGCCTCCAATTCCAACCTGTTTTATCTGTGTGCTTTAATGTGGTTTGGTCCTATTGGTTGGAACACGGAAAGTCATTCATAGCATGTTTAGTGGTTCGGCAATCATAAAAAAAGAGAAAGGGTGTGTGAATAAGACAGGGACTGCTACTTTAATAACAGACCTGATTTGACTGTCTTGGCGGCTCTGTTTGATCGTTTGATTGCTTGTACATGTTTCTTCAATTCAAAGTCGTATATCATTCAAGTATTTCCACTTTTGGCGTCCTTGTTTCCATTTAACCCTCAAACATTAATAACCACGATCCACAATCACGTTCGGAACGCGGTTGTTTTTCCGACTGTCATTTCTCCAAACTGCCACGGGCAAAAATGTCTTTCCAAAAAGTAATTCAAGTCTCATGAATGATTTTATCAAGATCTCCATCATCATATTTTGGGATTCATTTGGGACTGAATTGTCTGAAAGGATGTGAGCTGCCACAACCACAGATTGACTAATTCTGAACTCATTTATGTTTGTTTGTGAAAATGGCAAAATCGTCTTTTTCGGGGCGTCTTCGGTTTTTCCCGAGAGTTTTGAATACTCTCTGTCACGCTCACGCATGTACATTGTACCAACCGTGGTGTGTGGATGTTGCTTAAGATACAAGAACCTAGTCTGTCATTATAATGTCATCTTTACAGCATTTCATCACCACTCTGTCACTCTCAGGGCCTCGTACACGTTCTTCTATTAGCCTCATCCCTTCATTTAGTAAGCACAAGTTTTGTAGTCCCAACTCTGCTCTCTTTTGCTGTGCCTGGACCGGCTCGGGTAAATAATACTGAACATGAATGCTTCTCTGATTGATGGAGGAAATGAGAGAAAGGTTAGGACCGAGTTTAAAGGACTCTGCCAGCATCGTCTGTGTTTGTGCAAACCTCTGTCTAATCCACGATTTCCTGTTTGGTTTGGTTACTACAGCCAGTTGTACTTTTCCCATTCAGTGAAAGCTCCTTCATCCCTCAATCTGCTTACTGTGAGTCATGGCAGGTGACTGTAACTCCCTTGTTTTGTTGCCTGTTTGGGATAGCTTGAGTCAGGCTGGGGCTGGGTCTGGGTTGAAGTCATGGGCATCTTACCTTGTTTGGAAAACCTTTCCTTAGAGATGCTTGATGTTTTTTTTAATATGTAATAGCCTTTACCTTAATTGTGCAAGTTGGTTTTTGACTCAGCCAGGTTGTGGCTTTATGGATTTGAGTTGTTTTTCACAAATAATTTCCTGTTTCCCTACTTTGTGGATAATGTTTTGCCCTCATCGCTGATCATGGCTGACAAAGCAGCATCAATATTGGGTATGTTGCTACATCTAGTGTTGCCGTAGTAGAACTGCAGCCCACTGATACTGTGCCGTATTGGACTTATTATGTGTTATTAGTGTTATAATCCCTGTCTTCCTCTGCTCTTTTGCCCTTCCAGAATCATGATACCTCTGTTTGATGCTGACAGTGGGCTGCTCATTCTGGCTGGCATGGTAAGACACAGATTACTTCCTCTATTGTGGATTGCTTGTTTGATCCTAAATTAATCTCATGATTTTGTTGCGTCTTTCAATATGCCTGAAACAAATCAGTTTGTACATTTGTACACCTATGACAAAACAATTAGATTTATTTTTTCAACCAATACTGTAATTTTTGTAACTCTTGTGCACAGGGAGACAGCCTGGTTGATTGCTTTGAAGTTAACACCTCTGAACCATTCCTGTCTCAAGGTAACACTGTTCTATCACCGCTTCTCTTTTCATATTCGGATCCTCTCTTTCTCATGGATTTTCCCTCCATTTTGTCTCTGTAGGGAATCACTGTGTGATGGATTCCTCCACAAGAGGTGTTGCCATGGTACCCAAACTGGCACTGGATGTCATGTCCTGCGAAGTGGTGCGTTTGCTTCAGCTGACAGACAACTGCATTGTACCAATCAGTTATCAAGTCCCACGCAAGGTGCGTACACAATACATACGTGTACATATGATATATTTGTAATACATTTTCAAGGCGTTTTCATGCATCCAAGTTTATAATTGTGGGTTTGTGTGTGTGTGTGTGTGTGTGTGTGTTTGTGTCATCCAGCATACAGGCCAAGAGTTCCATGCAGACCTTTACCCAGACACTGCGGGGACGTCTGCAGCCATGTCTGCTGAGGAATGGTGGCAGGGAGGGAATAAGCAGGTAATGGGTACACACTCGCACTTTACACAGTGTCAACGACATCACAATCCTGGCTTTAGAATGGATGAATGGATGAATAAATGAATAATTGATGCCTCTGATCACTTGGCTCTGTTTGTCCTCAGGTGGAGAAAGTCAGCCTCAACCCTGACAAGCATCCCAAATCCAATCTTCCACCTGCCAATCAGGCCACTGCAAAGAAGGTCCTGACCACTAGGGGCAGCAAGGAGGTGATCACATGTTTGTTAACCTCTAAAACTCTTTGAAATTAACTGGTAAATGAGTCCACATTAAAGGAAACAGTGTGGGATTATTTCAACAACTTTGGATTTTCTCACAATGTGTCCTTTTATATTTTGTGTCTCTGGAAACGTTGGAAACTATTTCACTAGAATTTAACACAGAACTTGATGAACATAGATCCAATAGTGGTTATTTGGGTAGGTGGTCTCCACAAAAACATCTTACCAATTGGATATATTCACTTCACATAAGACATAACTCTACCTGTATCCGTTACATAACCGTCACCTCTCTGATCTACAGGATGCAGCACGTCAATGCTCCACCTCCAGCAGTCCACTCAGTACTCCCAGCAGCAGTGCTGCACCATCCCGCTCGCCATCCTCGACCTCTGGCCTCTCCTCAGGCTTCCTCCCCAGTCCCAGCCAGAGCGCCAAGGCTATCCAGAACTTGCTGGGTATGGGCACACACACACACACGCACACACACACACCTGCATTATTTTGTCATTTCATACCTTTGTTCAGGCTCTGAATGTTGATTTATATTATCCCAGGGCCAACCTCAAAGTTCCGTCACATCCAGGGCGCTGTGATGCACCGTGACACCCATATCACCAACTTACGAGCCCTCAACCTCACCACACCGGGAGAGTGTGACGGCTTCTGTGCCAACCGCCAGCGTGTGGCGGTGCCCCTCTCCAGCCCTGGGGGTCAAATTGCCGTCCTTGAGGTAGAGCGGTCGTCACCCAGCTGATTTAATAAATCTGTAGTTCAACCTTGTGTTGTATGTAATTTCTCCTTTAATACAGGAATAGATAGATGTTGCTTATGTTGCAAAATGAGACCACAGCGTGTGTGTGAGGGAGTTTCTGCTCTCACTTCTCCAGCTCTCTCAGCCGGGTAAGCTGCCAGATACGCTGCCCACCATCCAGAATTCTGTTAATGTGGTGGACTTCTGCTGGGACCCCTTTGACATACACCGGCTGGCCGTGGGTAAGTAAAGGCATGTGGGTGTGTGTGGTGGCTATTTATTTTACGAAAAGTGCAGGTGTATGTGATGATATGCTCACCTCTCCCTCTCTTATGATATTAGCCGGTGATGATGCTAAGATCCGACTGTGGGAGGTGCCAGAGGGAGGACTGACCGAGACCCTGACCGAGCCAGATCTAATACTCCAGGGTAGGACAGGCCTCACACATGGCCTAAAGCATATCAAGTACAGAATATGATATTGTCAGTTATTGTAGTAGCTGCTCTCATGTCTTGTAGGCCACACAGAGAAGATTTATTCCATTAAGTTCCACCCTCTGGCCAGCGGACTTCTGGTCTCTTCGTCATATGACTTCACAGTTCGACTGTGGGACTTGGAAAGCGGAGAACAGGTCAATCTCCTTACCGGACACGAGGACCAAGTGGGTGACCAAGATCCTTGCATGCAACATATATTGGAGTTTCCATGCCTGTGAGTCTCGTATGTTATCTAAGGCCTGCATTACGCTCTGTGTTTAGGTGTTTGGCATGGCGTGGAGCCCGGATGGAAAGCTCCTGGCTACCGCATGCAAAGATGGGAAAGTTCGCATCTATGACCCTCGCAAATCCACAACACCTGTGCAGGTATATATTTAGAATAGGTTTGAGGTGATTTAGACAGGAAATAACAGCCTTTTGCAGAGTGTTGTTGTGTTGCTTTTTCTCTTTGACATACTGTGTTTTTCAGGAGGGCTGCGGACCTGAGGGCCACAGGGGTGCACGTGTGGTTTGGGTGTGTGAGGGCAAGTACCTGTTGGTGTCAGGATTCAACAGGTAACAACATACGTGATGTCTGTGTCAGAAATCAGGCAAATATATCCAGATGTTCTCATAAGACTTTAATATGTACAGCTGATTCAGTTCATCATAGTGATATTGTTTAGATCCAGCCCAAAGAGAGCTCCCTTACCCTTGATTCCTCTTCTACTCCTTCTGCAGTGGCAGTGAGAGGGGCCTCTACCTGTACTCCACTGAATCTTTGTCCTCCGGAGCCGTAGCCACCACATTCACAGACTCCTCTCCCTCCACACTCATCCCTTTTTATGACCCTGACACCAGTCTGGTCATCCTCACTGGAAAAGTAAGAAATCAGTAAACCTTGAACTAATTAACAACACTCTGCCACCCTTTAACCTGTGTGTTTTTCATCTGATTCACAGGGTGACACCAGAGTGAACATTTTTGAGATCGTCCCCGAGGCTCCGTACTTTATTGAGTGCAGCAGTTTTAGCTCTCCTGAGCCACATAAGGTACTGATCTCTTTCCACTTGGCCATGTTTTATATGAACCATTGAACCATCTGTCAAGTGCCACGCTTCAACCATAAACTGCTGAATTTTGAGCCTTTGTACGGTAGATCTTCAGTTACTCATCTAAACTAGACAACCACTAACTGTTGTGTCCTGTGTGAAGGGCTTGGTCTTTCTGTCTAAGACTGAATGCAATGTGCAAGCGGTGGAAGTAGCGACAGGACTGATGCTCACTAAGACAACTATAGAGCCTGTGGTCTTCAGGGTTCCAAGGGTTAAGGTGAGACAACTACACCACCTAGTGGATAGGTTGGGAACATTGTCTTAATATTGTAGCACGGTTATGCACATAGATCCAAACAACACATAAATTCCCTTACTGTGTGTTTATTCTGGGTCTCCAGAAAGAGTTTTTCCAGGATGATGTGTACCCTGACACAGCAGTGTGGTGGGAACCAGCGCTGACAGCCTCTGCCTGGCTGTCCGGCATGAACAGCAAACACAGGAGGATCAGCCTGAGACCTAAAGACATGACACCAGGTACAGTATGTACACATACAGAGAGTCAAGAGACCTCGTGACTATGCCTAGTCATGGTGTGTGATCATCGACAAGTCTGCTTACTTTTACAAACTGGCAACGAGCTGTGCGTGTTTGTGTTCTCAGTGAGTGAGGCCCCCAAAGAGGCTCCAGTTCGAAAATACTTGCCATCTTCTGTTTACCTGGAAGAGAAGACTGATGAGCAGAAGAAGGAGGAGGTGAGTTTAGACACTGCGGTATGGAAAGTACTGCTTGTGCAGACTGTCATGCAGTGTATCTATTAATATTGTTATTTATGTACAGGTGTGTTTACGTTACTTTTAATGCTTGTAATGTTTAAATTTATATGTGTATTTGTGGCCCAGTTGCTGAGTGCCATGGTTGCCAAGTTGGGGAACATGGACGACCCACTCCCACAGGACTCCTTTGAGGGGGTTGACGAAGATGAGTGGGTGAGTGAATCTAATTGGAGTCTTGGTATTTTCTCTTTATTGTCAAATTACAGTTTATACCTTCCAGGATTTGCTTGTATGTATAATATATTTTATTGTTTTCTTAAGTCTATTGTTGTCTAGCACATGCTGTATTATATTTTACTTGTTACCAGTTTTAGCAATGACTGTATTGTGTATAATACATAATCTTATTCTAATCACCAGTGCAATCTAATGACTGAGCTTGTTGTTCCAGGATGACTAGAGGAGACGTCACCTCAAGCTCAGATTGATCAAGGTGCCAACGACTGATAAAATACAAAGAGACCAACTCACAACTCCGCAATCCAACAGCGCCACCCAGCAGTTGTCTGGAAGAAATCAACTATCATAAATTTATGCCTTTATTGCAAAAACCAACAGTACTGTAAAGTGAGCAGCTTCAGCGAAAGCCACACATTACCCAGATGGGAGAAACCACAGTAGGACACAATAGGAAAAGAGTAAATTAAGTATAAATCATGCTGTAAGTGTAGTCTTCAACAATCAAATGTTATGTTGTCTAGCTGATGTTCATCATAATTGGCCGCATGTCATTTGAAGCCAAATTTTTTCATAGTGGGCATAGTTAACGGTTTTAGAAATCAACTGTGGGAATCATCTGGTTAATGGCCTTTAATTTGGTTCCTTATGCAAACAAATTATGTACAATCTCACAATGGTGAAGCACAGATTCTTAGCATGAGTAACACATTTTCAACATGACACACAACAACACAATATAGAAATGTAATATTAGAAGCATGTTGGACGGCTACTTGTTTTTTCTACTTGTCAGTTATACGAGCAAATTCAGTCACAATGTGTCTTTGAAAATGTAATAATGGCAACAATAAAAATGTTCATCTTGATCTGAACATGGGGCAACTGGAAAAACGTAAGCCTTGTCTTCCACTTTGGTCAGGTTTTTTACACACACACACTCACATTCATCGAATCACTCATCCACTTGAACTTGAAACCATAGTGACTGTATACTTCCAGTAACTTAGGAGTTTATCAGCGATTTTACTGTTATGTTTAAGCTCACAGGCAAAAACTACACAGGACACATCAGGGTCATCAATGTTCATGTTTGGCCATGAACTGGAATTTCTATCAACATAAATATATACTTTTCAGTGTAAATGCCATATCAACACTGTTTTCTTTTCTTTTATTACTATATTTGTAACAGTTAATTTTGATTGCATGTTTTGCCATCCAGCAATTGTCTTAGCCACGAGTAAGTGTAGTGGGGCGACTATTGATTGTTGGATGGAAAGCCAAATCTATTCCTTTTGGAGTTTTTTGAGGGACCTTGTTTATTTTGAGGTATTAATGGTTTCATCTTTTTTTTCTCTCTGTCTTGTTTTATCATCCTTTTACAATTAAAATCTGTACATCTTACTCTGACTGTTTGAGAACATTCCTCCCTAAGGAGCTCATTTTCCTACTGAACATTAGACAGTAGTGTGTAATCATGGTATTTGCCTTTGGCAGTGCAGCATTCATCAGTATTAATTAATTGTAATGCAGCCATCTTGTCCTTTCTAATCAGGGCTACAACAATATTAATAATCCAGGTTTGAAACACCCATGTTGTTGACAGCCACTGCAAAGTTAAGAACTACTTCAGCCATGCATGATATTGTAACATCATGTCATACTCATGAACTGCAGCTGTTGTTATTGGTGTTTACGGAAAATGTCTGTGCTTGTGATTCTCAAATGCCATAATTTGTATTTTTGGGGATATTAATTTGCCTTTCATTGTGTAAAGAGGTCTTTTTATATAGTTAGTAAAGCCTTGTGTTCTCTGTCTTGAGTAAAAGTTGGTGGACTTCTTTCTCTTTGTTGCCTTGCAATAAATTCCTTTTGAATCATTATCACTTATCTTTGTATTACGTTGATGGAGAGTGTCTTTTATTGCAGTAGTCACTATTTTCTATCAATGTATGTAATATAACGCTTTATAACATTCATGACGAAGTTTGAAGAAAAGACGACGTTAAACTCGATATTTTGTAACTTTGTATTCTGATGTCTAAGCCTCAATTTATCTTGCAGTTTGACATCCTCACCAGTAGATGGCAGTGTTATAAAAATCTGCATCCACTTGTTTCTTCTTGAATTTTGCAGTGTCTGAGCGCCAGCGTGAACTTTGACTCTTCAGTCACCTTGATTGGAGTACATGTGGAAGACCGAAAACATAAGGAGGGCTGCTCAGATTGGCTGCAAAAGCTGAACAATATTGTAAATGGTAAGACTGAACGATGAAAAGCTTCGTTAACGCTCCTGAAGGCAGACCGAGCCGGCTGGCCGGTACGTTGTTGTTAGTTAGCGTTAGCAGGACGTCTTGTTTCCCAACAACGTTACGTGAGCAAACTTCCTCCTTAAGCTACCTTTAAGGCTATGTTTTTATTCATGAATACGTCTGGAAGCAGCTTATGCCGTTTAGAGGAACGCTAACATGTCTCACTCAGGCCGTTTAAGCTTATACCATCAAAGACTGGCAGTGATGGGCATCATAGAGGACTCGGTACTTAAGGTTCTCTATCTCAAACAATCAGCTGATTCCCATCCAACCTCATACAATCTGTTTTTTAGTTTTAGCAGAATCATAAGGGGAGTCATTTACTGCATACGAACTGAGAGAAAACCCTATAAACTGTGAGGAAAAGGGGCTGTCATCATGCTTCTCAGGCTATGCAATCTTGATAAAGCACCTAAAACTTACTCTGTCACTAATCAGGCCCGCTTCTTGAATCTTCTTAAGTTTCTAAAGATATCAAATATGTCAGTGTGCACTGTAAGGAAATCTGAATATAATTATACCCACTGCATCCAGAGGGGAAGGTTAGTGTAACAGATTTATAAAAATACTTGATTTTTATTCCTTCTCTGCGTGGCATCTTGTCATTATTGCATTTTTCTGTTATTGCCATAATTATTTTTTGAAAAGTAAGTCTGTATGAGTGAATTTGTGTACAGAATTTCAGTATTGTAGCTACAGTCTGGAAGAAAATGATCTTGTAAATGACGCTCCTCATCAGTAATTAGTTGTGCAAAATTTGCTTTATCTGAATTTAGGCTCTATACTTGCAGCATGTAATAGGAACATTTTTGATATTGGATATATATATGTATATCTCCAAAAACCTTTACATAACCATGAAATCTACACAATTGCCAATAAATACACCAGTGTCAAAGATGTTTATTAATGAAGTGTATTTTTCTTTCTGCAGGCTAAGTATCTCGCTCAGATCATTGTGATGGGCGCACAGGTGGTAGGACGAGCGTTTGCCCGAGCTTTACAACAAGAATATGCAGGTATGAGCCATGACATGTAGCTATGTTTTAATGTCAGGTTGATAGCGTGTCTTTATGGTTGCTGGTTTTTGTCCCCTCACAGCCAGTCAAGCAGCAGCCAGGGCCAGGGGTCGTTCAGGTCAGCAGTCGGCTGCAGCCTCCAGCATCTCCGGAATGAGCCTGCAGGAGGCCCAGCAGATCCTTAATATTTCCACACTTACTCCGGAGGAGATCCAGAAGGTACACACACATGTAAAATATCAGCACGATTTAATTAGCCAAAAAGTGTTTTTAGTGGTGAAAACCCTTATATTGTGACATTTTTCTCTGTGTTACTTTACCTGAATAATAACTCTGGTTTAATTCTGTATAGAACTATGAGCACCTTTTCAAGGTCAATGAGAAAGAAGTGGGCGGTTCATTTTATATACAATCAAAGGTAAGTGTTCTGTACGGAGCTCATGAATCTACACAATGACAGCGCTTAATTTTGAAAGAATCTGGCAGAGTTAAGTGTGTTCAGTCGTGTGTTCTGAAAAGCTAGACGTCACCGTGCTAATTTGTCTCAGTTGCTGAGGTTGTCTCACTGTTATCTTTGTTGCATGTTTTATGGGATCGATGATCATTGATCACTTGTATATGTGTGAAATGTCTGTGTGGCTATGGAGAATGATTATATTATTTGACCAAAATCACATCCAAACATAGAGTGAGTGAATTTATTACTGCATTAAATATCAAGTCATGATGTATGATTTTCATCTTGATGATATATGATTATCAATCCAAATAAATCATCCAGGTCTTAAAATAACATGGTATGGCTTTCTCAGTTTTTTATGACAACAATGCTGTCTTCCCATTCTCCCTGTAGTCATTATTTGTATTGTGTGTGTGTGTCCAGGTTGTGCGTGCAAAGGAGCGACTAGACGAAGAGCTTGCTATTCAGACAGAACAGAAGCAGCAGTCGCAACAGCAGAATACTGAAACATGAAATATGAATGGATGCCCCCCGTCCCCCCTCCTCTGTAAATTATGACCCAAATAAAACCCCACCTTTTCATTGCTCTGTCTGTGGATGTCATTTTAGAAGAGGAAAGCACCAACTTAGCATAATGTAGCATCAGTTACATTTACAGTATGACATCGCAAGCAGCATGTACAACGTAACATTTTACATTTTTATTTTGCAGATCTGTTGGGTGGTGCAGCTGCTGCGGTTTAACAGATAAACGCTAAATACAGAGAGAAAATGCAGTGTGTTAAGGTGAGACATGAACGTGTGTCATTGCCCTGTTAGTGTTCTCCCCAAAATAGATTTCATCAGTGGGAGGTGCTACAGAGACATGACGTTTTTAACAGCAACCAATTTACAAATTTCCATCAACATATAAGGAAAATTTCAGCTGTGTTTCTTAATATTATTTTTAAAGTGGCATTCTTTAACCAACAAACACTTCTCAGAAGAAGACTGAGGCTCAGCTTGATGTTTTTAAGGTTTTGCTGCTTAAGATTTTGGCTCATTACCAAGCCACCAGGTTGCCCATTTCGTAAGTTAAAGTTTTAAAAAATGTTTATTCATCTTCATATGGTTTTGTAGGGGAAGGACTAATTTTGTGTAGACTTCACATTTGTTACCGTTAAATCAAAATTGTTCTTTTTGTAGACGTTGTGATAGCTTTGTGGTGTGGTGGTGTAGATTTTTAAGACACAGACGTATTTTTGCAGTATTCTGATTGAATGCTTCAAACAAAAAACACAAACAATTTGTATCAAATGCAACTTTATTAAACTTTTATCTTTTTTTCATTGACATTATTATCAATATCGTAATAAAATTCCTCTAAAACAGGAGAACGCCACTATGTTGTACCAATTGGAGACTTTTAGACCTTAAAATTCTGCATGTTCAACCACAGAACATGATGCCAGGAAAAAAAATATATTTTCATATAATCACTTTTTCATATAGTGTATAAGTTCTATATTTTACCTGTAATAAAAAGGCACTTGGAAAAATCAAAATACTGACATAATATCTCACAAATGTGCAAAAACATAACTTTGAACAGGCCTTGCATGGCCTTAGTCTTATCATTAACCCTTTGTGCAACACTGTGGGACTTCAGTCAATGGCACCCGTTTTAAGGACAATGACCTAGCTAACAGACACAATTTCTGTGCCCTGGATTTCAGTAAGTGTGGTGCACACTGATACTCTAATTTCCGCTCTTTTCATAAAATTACATGAGGGTTACTTTGAAATCTCCAAGAGTAAGTACCACTTCTACATATGATGTCATATGTAGAAAAAAAATCTAATATTTTAGCAATTGAGAGCAACGGGGATTTTTTTACACATATTTTGAAAAACACGTGATGGTAGATTTTTGAATCCCCCATCCATCTACACACACTAAGAGGGGAATAAAAAGTGCAGTTTATTACAGATTGAGCTCAAAGGGTTAATGGATCTTACAGCTTATTTAACAATGAAAGATGTGGACCCTGGCAGGATCCGTGTCGTATTCAGCTTTCTGCAGCCGCACCGAGTCTCTGTCTCTGGCAGCAACCAGAGGAGAGACAGACAGAGGGAGGGGGAGGAGGAGAGTCGCATCTGTGGGTTTCACTGTTGCCACAGAAACCATGTTTAGCCTACTTAACACCTGTTTCCAATGACATCACGTAGCAGAATTGTCCACTCACAGGAAGAGATTCTCTTCGATACCCAGCCTGAACCCAGCGACAAGCCACCCATGAGTGTGTATGAGTGTATGGTTGCTGGAAGGGGGGGAGTCGGGGATAATAACGACCACGAATGACTGAGACAGAAACCCACGTACACACTTCATCTCTGCTGCAAGTCCGAGACGTGTAGACAGGGAGGGTCATGTGTTTTTGTTTATTGTGGCATGTGAGTTAGTCTGTTTTCTCTATCTCTGGAAAACATCTTTCTGGCCAAAAGGTGGGGGAGTCGAGGCAACGAAACCTTTTGGGTGTAAGCTTAAAAGAAGAGGGCAGGCAGAGTTCAGTGGCCCAGTTTACTGCAGGCCTGTGAGAGGCTGCCACACCGCACAGCACGCAGACTGGCCTCAGAGCTGAGAGGCCTGTTTGCTGGGTCGGTGGCCAGATGGAGGCCCGCTCCACAGCGCTGCTGTCTTCTGCTGCTTTTTTCTTGCTGGCACACAGCCTCTGCTCTCTTCTCTCCCTATCCATTCATTTATTCATTCAGCCACTCCTTCTTTCCTCTGGGCCTCGCTTTGCTCTCAATCTCCGAATGCTGTCAGCCATTTCAGACTCCTTACAATTGGTTGTTATTACCTCCAAGACGGAGGTTATGTTTACGGTAGTGTTGGTCTGTCTTTTAGCAGGATGTCTCAAGTTATTGACAGATTTCAGTGTAACTTGGTGGACAGGTTGGACATTATCCAAGCCACTTTGGTAGGTGTCAGCCTGATGGCAGCGCTGTAGTAAACGCTTAAATGTTTTGGCCCATAGATTTTGAATCAAGATTTGTTCTCCCCCCGGATTGCTTAGGTTGCTTGTCTGCATCCATGAATATGAACGATGCCCATTTGCACTATGGAATTTTTTTCCCAAAAGTTTTTTGTATCTCCTTAAATTTTTAGTCAATTGACACAAAGTTTTAGCATGTGTCTCCGTTTTGCTATTTTTGGTTGTTTTTGAGTGTTGACCTATTAGATTTCATCACTGAGAGACATAATTGGAGGTCTGTTTTGCCTTGGCAGAGGTATGCAATGTGCCAAGGTATTTTCTAATGTGGTGCAGTACACGAAGGTGCAGTCAAATTTGTAGTACAGAGACTAAAGGTCCTAACAGCTCCACGCAGCTAAGCTAAAAAACACTGGCGGGTTGTAGAAAATGTTGGCGAGTTAATCCCTTCTGCGGTTCAGCCGTAGGAGAGATTGAAAATATACAGACACACTGGAGCTGAAGTTTGGCCTTGAGAACTTTGTCATGCTAGTTTTATCTGACTGAATCTGTGCTTTTTATTACATTTGTGTAGCAGTTATACGTTTGGCAACAATTTAAAGTCAATCTAATCACGAAAGGATTGTTATGGACCATCCAGCTAACTACATTCTCCTACTTATGTCAGTAATATTGTTATGGAGGAATTTGATGTCATACGGTTTTCTAAAACCTAATTTCCCCCCACAGGACCACCCTCCGACCTCTCCCTCTCTTCTCTCAGACTCCTACGACTCTAACTCAGTTCAGTCAGCAGAAAGCTGAGTGCAGAGCAGCCATCGCAGCACACGAGAAACTGAAGCGAAACGTCAACATCAGAGAAATGTCTCGTCCGAACAACAAAAATCATGACAAAACACGTGAACAAAAACAGCAATAACTGATTACTTTTAAGACCGGGGGTTTGAAAATGAAGAGACGTGGAGAGGAGAGATGGAGGAGTTGAAAGAGAGGAAGGATTGCGTCAGTCTCTTCAGGGAATGTTCCTTGAGTTATGATGATCCTCTCCGGCTCCTCTACCTCTCCTCAGTGGAGACCGCAGTTACACAGTGCAGTTGACATTATATAAGCATTAGCTATCTGGCAACCCGAGCTTTTGAAGGACCCCGCGGCAAAATTGACCTTGGCAGGCCTGAGCAAAAAAATGGAATAAAAGAGCAAAACAATTTCCAAAGAGTTGGCAGTAACATTTCAGAAAGATATATTGTGTGGTAAGTGCATGTCGATCGAACCGTGAGAAGAGTTTTCCCAGAAGTCTTTTTTTGCCCCTTTGGACAGAATAAAATGAGGCAGTTTGCAACAGTGTGGCTTCCTCATCAGTCCAGCTGCGTGTGGCACTGAGTGCGTCACAGCCCTCCCCTCTCCGGCACGATACGGACAGCCCACTTTATCCCCTTAACGCATTTTTGGCACAACTTGGGTCAAAACCAAAGAGGCCGAATTGGTCTTTTGAGTGGACGAGCACCTGTTTGTCATCTCACATACAACACACGAGTGTTTATCAGAACAGCGGCTCTTTCACACATGAACTGTTAGTGTTGGTACGATTACGGGAGCCGAGGTGGACAATCCTGAAAACACGACGGCACGAGCTCTGTAAATAGCAAGTGAGAAAAGCGTTTACTTGTACTGCCAGAGGGGGGAGCCAGACACACCGTTGCCTTACATTTCAGGATGTAAAAGTGGACGTGATGATTGGTCATTGCCAGGTGATGTAACACCGTCTGTCTGTACTAAATTGTCAGATTGCTCTGTGCCTTGTGTCAAGCCTCTAGTCTGCACGCCCAGCACACATTCTACTAGACTAGGCTGGTCTTTGTTAGTCACCCTCCCCAAATTGGGACAGATTGTCAAAAGGTGCTCTCTCCTTGTTTCTGAGACAGCGGAGGAGCTGAGAGGTTAGCAGCAGTTTTTGAGGTTTCTATCCTATAACCAGTTTACACTCTTTAAGTGCTGAGTTTAAGAGAACCGTGTCAGGTCCGTGTAGACTGTGCTGCCCTGCTGGCTCAGACAGTGTCATTTCACTTGCTTTGGTGTGGCAAGTTTGTCAGAATCATATTCATCACAGCTGTCTGTGAAAAATAGGTCAAAACCTTGAATTCAACAACAGAATCTATGTGTGCGTGTAAACTTAACTGCGAGTGCGTCATTTAGTTTCATGGCGGATCTGTCTCACTGCTAAACACGCTGTCCAGTCATAAATAACGTACAGATGAATTAGGACTTGAGTCAGAACACAGAGCACTAAGACTGTCACGTTCATGGTCCGGTCCACGTTACCGGCAAACAGGAATGAAAGAAGTATAAAATACACAAGCTTCAGGCTTTGTTATAGAAATCTGACAATGTTCCTGCACAGAGTTCTTGGGCCTCTTACCTTCCCAACGAGGACGGAGGCTTGCGTTGTGTCGTTAATTCTTGTGAGGTGCTGAGTTATTTCTTGATTTGTTGACTGAGAGATTGATGGGTTTGTCTTCTCTTCTTCCAGCTCCTCTCTGTAATGAGTGTATTTGATTGTGCGAGCTGATCTCCATCACCCCTGACCACCCGTACCCTCACTATGGCGTTCACTCTCCCACCTTGACCCCCTGAGCTCTTCTGGAATGTCTATGTGTGTGTGCGCGTGTGTGTGTGTTTGTGTGCATGCGTGTGTGTGTGTGTGTGTGTGTCATTTAACCACAGCTGGTTTGAGCACCACAGTGCCTGGGGGGATGACCACCCAGGACAGGGGATCATGAGACCCTCCTGTGGAGAGGTTCAGGACCCCCCCAGTCACCTCATCCTCTGCATCCTCACCCCGGCCCCTCTTGGCCTGCTGGCGCTGAGCCCTGCGGTCTGACGCGGCCCCCAGCACAGGCACCATAGGCAGACCTAAGGCTGAGGACGGGAACGCTGGTGAGACCAGAGGGGACTTGGCCAGGCCCAATGGGGAGCCATTGAAGGACAGAATAGGGGTGCCTCCCAGGCTGCCCGGGGGGGAGCCGGGGCAACCCAGTGTGCTGAGGTCCAAGGGCCGAGGACTCATGGGAGACAAGGGTAGAGATCCACCCAGGCCCTGCAGAGTGTGGCCCCTTAGGAAAGCAGCCGCTGCCCCTGGGATGATAATGTGAGCTCCACTCACATACGACAGCTCGGACTCCTTTACCCCTCCACCAGAGAGCCCACCACTTTGACTCCCCTTCAGCAGGGAACCCACTCCACCTGGGGAGCCCTGCTCCTGAGCCACAAAGTGGCCGTGGGCCTTGATGTGCTTGCGGAGAGAACTGGGGTCTGTGTAGCGCTTCAGGCAGCCGACCATCTTGCAGTAGTAGGGCTTGTCCACGTAGTGCGTACGCGTGTGCTTGAAGCGGTCGCTGGAGTTGGAGTAACGCTTGTTGCAGCCCTCATAAGGACAAATGTAGGGCTTCTCACCTGCAGCCAGGAGAGGGGGGTCAGATTACTGTTGAACATGAATCCTACAGGACAGAGTCTAACTTTACAAAGATTAAGAAACAGTCTGCTGATTTTAGCTTAGAGCTTGACGTTTCTGTCCCAACCCTCTGGGACCTGATTGTCGGGACATCGTTTCTAAGATATGCATCGGGCTCAGATCGAGCTTGAAATTCAACATCCAGCTTTGCTCATCTACTCCTCCGGTCTGTGCTCTGTGCGACCCCAAGTATAATATTACCCCAAGCTAGCCAGCAGGTGCGCAGAGATTCCTTTTATTCATTTATCCACAGGTTATTCATTCAGCGTGCCTTGAAAAAACAAAGATGCATTCAGCCAGAGAGAGAGAGTGTGTTGCTGGAAGTTAAATGATTTTAAGCATTAAGGATTAGACGAATTTGATTGATATAAGGTGAATAATTATTTTGTTTATTTGTTGTTTGTACTGTTTATTCTGTCTGAAAACACTATGAGGCCACGCCGGACACAGAGACCAATTCCACTTGGCTCAATGCAGGTTTAAAATGAAAACGTGATCATATACGCCAGGCCGGACTCGGGCAAGACACTTAAATTTAAAGACTTCAAGGTCTTTGGTATAGACATTCTTGAATCAATGCTAGGGTCATGACAGTGAAACCTCAAGGATGCCTCTAAACATGATGTCATCCTGTTGTAGTTGCTCTTTTGTGTTTTATCGCTCGCTGTGTGTAGTATCACCACCGACCTGTGTGTGAGCGGTTGTGTATCTTGAGGTTCTCCAAGCGTGAGAAGCTCTTGTTGCAGGTAGGGCAGCGGTGGGGCTTCTCGTTGGTGTGTGTGCGTATGTGTATGAGCATCTTGTATCTACAGCCAAACAAAACAATCATCAATATTTATGTTCCACTCTCATGCGTAAACCACTTCACCGTGTCATCCTCTCACCTGGCATTGAACCCTCTCCCTTTGCGAGCACAGCCCTCCCAGTGGCAGCAGTACCCACATTCCTTTTCAGGTTTGACATGGAAGTCATTGACGTGGTCCACCAGGTCTTGAAGGGAGTCAAAGAGCAGGTGGCACTAGAGGAGAGAAGTTGGTTTGTTTTTCAAACAACATTCCAAGGACAACTTTGTGGGTTAAGCCGTTTCATCTGATTGTAATTTGAACTGAGCGTCATTTTGTAGCCCTCACCTTCTTCCAGCGGCAGGCCAGTTGTTCGTCTGCTGAAAGGTCAGGAGAGGTCCGTTTGTCACTGGCCTGGCCAATGAACATAGAGGATGGTAGGTGAAGTCCCGCTCCTGCTCCGATTGGCACGAAGAACTGAAAGGCCTGTGAGGAGCCTCCGCCTTCAACGTAGCGGATGTGAGAATTCTGAGAAATAAGATGATGCCATCAAAAGGTGAATTTGAGTGACAGCAGCTTGTCTTAATCATTTGTTAAATAATCATTGTCCTTTATCAGATTCACTTCACCTGCTGTGCAAACCTGCCGACATCCCTAAACTCAGCAGGCACACAAAGAAACAATGCCCTAGATCTCACTCACACATACACATGCACACACACACACACACACACACACACACACACACACAGCCTGAATTATCCATCCATCCATCCATTTTCTAAACCGCTTAATCCTGGTCAGGATTGCGGTGGCAACAGGGCCAACAGAGCAGCCCAGATGTCCCTTTCACCAGCAACTTCCTCCAGATTTCCTGGAGGATCCCTAGACGTTCCCAAGCCAGCTGAGAGATGTAATCTCTGCAGCGTGTCCTCGGTCTGCCCCGATGTCTCCTCCCGATTGGACATGCCCAGTACACCTCCAAATGGAGGCGTTCAGGCATCGAGGCATCGCTACAAGATTTCAAAGCTACTGACTCCTCTTTATGTGGAGGACTGAATTATTTATGCCCAAAATCTAGAATTAATTAGAGACGGTAGCGTGAGTGAATTTAAACAGAGGGAAATACATACAGAAGATGCACGAACGCAGAAAATGTAACTTGGTAGAAAACATAATGGGGTCGGAAGTACGGAATTTATATAATGGACACACAGCAATCTGTCTTGTTGCATGAGAGATAGAGACTGAATGACAATCCACTGTCTGTCTCACCATCTTCAGCTATGTCGGAAATGTGTGTGTGACAAATTTCATGAAATGAGACCAATTCCCTGCACTACGCTCTGCTTTGCCATTCGAAGTTATGTGTCCGTGTGTGTTTTAATGTGTCTGTGTGTTTGAGACAGAAAAGTGGAGAAAGAGCATTTAAGTGGAGGAAAAAGAGGAAGTGAGTGAGTGTGTGTGTGTGGAGTGCGTTGTGGTGGGTGGGTGTGGTGTGGTTTCCTGGGACTCGGTGGGACACTGGGGAGCTGAATGGTCCCAAGCAGACAGTGTGTCTCAATTCAATTGGGAGGGAATTGAATTAAACGGCGTGAGATCTGCATGGCTGTACCAAGTCTTTAATCCGATTATACGTGTACACTCATAAACACACATGCAGGCACATACACACACACACACTCACAAACACGTACACGCACTCGTCATACCAGTGGGGCCACTGAGTGCAAGTTACACAGACAGAGGCACTTGTTGGGGACACAAGAGGTGTTTGATAAGACCCTACCACCCCTCCACACACACACACACACACACCACCTCCCCCCTCACCCACTGCACAGTCTAATTGTTCTATGGAGTGTGTCATGACCCAGTGTTCCTGATGTGCTGACCCCAGCAGGCTAAATCATGGTCAAAGTGTCATAAAGCCACCCTCTATGGCACTGAGATAGTTTTGGTGCTTAAAATGCGTGCGCGTGTGTGTGTCTCACTTACCGCTGTGGGGACGTAGTTGCCGTTGGTCATTTCTGGAGAGCTGGGGGTGTGGCGAGAAGAGGGTGACATGCTCAGATCCACTGCTGGGGGGGTTGGAGTCTCTGTCCGATCCTGAGGGACCACCTGCACACCTTAGGTAGCACACGCACACACATTTTAAAGGGTAGGATAGGTAATGATGGTGCAAGCATGGAGTAAACAGGATTTTGGTATAACACCCATAAATCCCACCACCTCCCTTCTATAAACGAACACCACAAAACACACGAACGCAGGTGGGCCAGCCAATCATTTCATTCAGTCCGAACGACGTGACTGGGTGGGTTTGTTTCAGGATTACTAGAATAACACATATTGGATTTATAAAATTAGTTTTTCTACAAAAATTGACCTACCCTACCTTTCAGATGAGTGTGCACCACCGATGTCTTTTACTGCTTCATGGACCAGAACCTGAGCTCTATGGCGTTTACTGTTGTTGTTCTACTTAATAGATCCTTGCTTGTGTTGTTGTAATTCTCATAGGTACGTCGCTTTGGATAAAAGCGTCTGCTAAATGCTAATAGTAATTGTAATGCTGTTACCTACCTGTGTGTGGAGAGATGGGCGATGCAGGCTCAATGACTGCAGTGCCATCATCTGTCATTCGCAGCTGGCGGGCGCGTTTGTGGTGCAGTGGAGAGAGGGGGGGCGAGCAGGCCCCTCTGTCCAACTCACTGGCCCGCCGAGGAAGCTTCAGGTCCAGAGGCTCATCCAGGGACAGCATGACCGCGAACCCGCCGACCTCCCACCTGCACAAACACACACACAGACAGCAACAGGGTCAGGCCTGGACACAGTACGAATAGCTTGCTCAGTGCTCAGAATTTTACTACCTAAGTCTTTCACTTCATACATAGAGTCTGTGTGTGTACTGCAATTAAAGGCGATCACAGAATGAGGCAAGTCTGCCCATTGAACAAGCGCAATACTCTAAATGCAATACTCTTATTAAGATGTGGAATGGAAAGTAAGCATTGCTTTGTGTCAGTTTCAATCGCATTTATGTGTATTTTGAAAAAGCCAATTTATAGCCTTTTTAAAGAGCATCTAAATGTCTCAATGTCTACATTTAACTCTGTCAAACTGAGATTCTTTTTTTATTCCACTTTATGTGATGATACTTTTAATTTCTTTGTTTTACTTTGTACACAAGAACATTTTGTAGACTAATGTCATTTTGTACATTTTTTAACATAAATACACTAACATTTCATTCATTTCTAGCGATAGCTAACCTGTACGTGCCTACTGTGTCTGCTTTACCCAGCAGACTTGCAAGCTTATTTACATAGCACATAGTTTCTGCACAAGTAGGAAATTTAAATTAGCTCCAATAATGTTAGATTGTTTCGACATTAACATAGCTAGCTCCAATGACGTTAGTTTTGATATCAACATAGCTCGCTCCAATAATGGTGGCTAGTTTTGGCATCAACATAGATAGCTCCACTAATGTTCGCTAATTGTGACATAAACAAAGTTAGCTCCAATAATTTTAGCTAATTTTGACAGAAACAAAGTTAGCTCCAATAATGTTAGCTAGTTTTGACATCAACCTTTAAGTTAGCTTCTATGGAGCCATGCGTTTGTGACTCTCTGTGACCCAGAATTTGTAGCTATGCATGATGCCAACGCATTGGAACTTTAATTAAAATTAATCTATGTTTATCTGTTGTCCCAGAGGTGAACCAGAAACAATACCTTTGTGTCCTAGGTACTATTTCTATTATCGCCAGAGCAGTTGGACATCATTAATTTTGAGCCCTGAACTAAGAACATACTTTGTTCACACAAAAAAAATGAAATGGTGCATTCCTTGAGGAATGAGTGAGATTTTCACACCTGTGATTTCCCATATGAATCTTGTATCCGTATCTCACATTCCACAATCCCACTGAGTAAAGAAACACTACGCAACAATGGTAAACGGACCATAATCATAAACCTCACAGCCAAAGAAAAATAAACAGGCACACACACACACACAGCTCAGCGAGACCCCTCCTCTTTTTTCCATCCTGACCTTTGCTCACACACTCTTCCTGAGGAATGTGTACAATCCAATCCAGATGGTCGCCCTTACCACCCTCCTCCTCCTCCTCTTTACCCCCTGGCCAGTCACTGGACCTTGTACCCTGCCACCCC
>OMNV01000491.1:9235-23863 GCA_900303265.1 Brotula barbata
CCCCCCTCAAAAAAGTAATAACATGAATGTTTTTGATTTGCTGGAAAATAATTTATCGGCAATTTTTCGATACACCTTTTTTGGGAGAAATTTTGAGACGTCAAATTCAGAATATTCAACATAGTTTGTATGCTTGCTTGAGTGAATATGAACGTAAAACTGAGAGGAATCTGATTTTAAATCTTGTACATGAGAAAATCTTAAGTGTAATTTTAGATAGAAAGTATCAGTAGACTGCCAGCATTAATCAATGAGCTATATTGAGTGGTACAGATGTATGGCAAACTTGAGACCATTTTCAGGAACAAATGAAGTCTCATGCCGTGTTAAAAGGCAGTGAAGCCATTCTTCCAATGTGATGTTGGGTTTTAGTCACTGGTACATGGCTGATGGAATTGCCACTAACTTGCAGTTTCTTTTTCAAATATTCAGTTTGATTTTATTCGAAACATGTAGCGATATGTTTATGCATGCTTTCAAAGAATAATACAACCAATAGCTTTTACAGTGTTTGGTACTCTGTTGTTAGCCATGCAATGTTTTTTGGCTGTAGGTAAGATGACCTTAGCCAGGCATAAACAGACTTTTTGCTTTTTCTCCATTTTTTTTTAATGAAATGAAAACTTTTAAATTCTAAAAACATTTTGTTTATCTGAAATTAGACTTTCATTTTTAATTTCATGGAGAAATCTTCCCCTTTGGTCTATTCTTGTGATACAATTTATGTCAAAAGCGAAATCAAAACCCGCGAGAGTGAGATCCTGCCAACTGCACCTCTTTCATCCTGAAGAAAGCCATGCCAGTGAGCAGAGAGTCTGATCCTGCCTGATGCTGCCGCCCAATCCTCTTCAGCTCCAACTGGTCTGCCACTTCCTGTAGCCCGCCCTGTACACACACACAGTTTTGGTTCAAATAGTTTTGTACGCTTGAGAGCACACTTCACACTCACATAGATCGCATCACATACAGCACGTCATTTTATTCACTACTTTGCCGATTTTGTGTTTACACTGAAAAGCTCCCACACACACAAGAGGATACATCGATAGTAAAAGGATCTTTGAGAGCCCATCAGTTTTAAATTAATTACTTGATTCTATACGAACAGTATGTGGTGTACATTTATTGTCTATGTCCGTAAGAACACCTTTGCGTTTATCAATTTATTTAACTTGAAAAATATCAATACTACATACATTTCCACACATTGTTCAACCATCAGTTCAACACTACCAATTTAAGGAACAGGATGGGAAGTGGTAGCACAGTGTGGAAGTAAATATGCATTGTGGGTTTCTTTTTCTCTTCCAGTACAGACACTTTATGAATGAATACAGTCTAAGTAATCTGTCTAAGATTTAGAAGATTTAGAAAATATATTTTCAATCAGGCGATTAAATTTAGTTCCATAAGAAACTCAGCAAGTAATCTGGTAAGTTGTGATTTATTGTTTAAATGACCTTTAGGTTCTTGCAGCTCTTCATCAAGTACTTGACATCATAGATTGCGGGGAAGAACAGGTTGAGAATCTGGAAGAAGTCGTGTTCCTCCTCAGGGAGCCGAGCGTCTGTCAGGAGTTTCACCAGGTAACCAAAGTCGTAACCACTGAGGAAAAGAGAGCACACAGATGTCAAACAATCAACCTAAAATAGTTTGTGATAGACATTCTGAATGAGAGGGACAGAGAGACTTTTCTAGACTTATTTAATAATAAACTGTAACCCTCTACATAGATCCAACCTGTGGAAGGAGAGCCACTTGACGTTTTCACACAGCACCAGGCCAGACGTCATGAGCAACTCAGCGAAGTAAAGTGTGTCGATTCCTTCTTCTTCATGCTTCTTGAATTGGAGACCGGAATTCTGCAGCAGATCTATGGAGTCCTGTGAGTACATGTCCTCCCTGTGAGGGGGGGCCAAGAACAGAAACACTCAGATTATCTGACGTCCGTGGAACAACGATAGAAGATGGAGAGAAAAAGAAAAAAAAAAGATAAGAAAAAGGGGAAAATAGAAACAGAGACAGAGAGGGTAGAGAAAAGTGCAGCCGGGAAATAGAGTGAAACACGGTGAGAGATAAAAAAGGGGAGGAGTGACAGGGAAGATAGAGAAATGGGGAGAATAGAGCAAGAGAAACAGTAGGAGAGGAAGAGAGATGGAGAAAAAAATAGAGGTTTGGAATGAGAGAAAGAGGGAAAGATGAGGACAGATAAGCAGTGAGAGAGGGTGGGAGAATACAGTGAGAGAAAAAAAAAGGGAGAGGACAGAGTGAAAATAGACCTCTATTTTCACTTTAATCCGGATATACAAACCCAAAGAATTTTTTCCACTACAAGTGTGCCTTTAAGATATGAAAAATAATCAGTATTCTGTCCACATAATGTAGAATTATCTTGTAAGAGATAAGATAAGATAAGATAAGATAAGATAAGATAAGATAAGATAAGATATTCCTTTATTAGTCCCGCAGTGGGGAAATTTGCAAAGGGGATAGTGCAGAAAAAACAGAAGCATCAGTTAACAGCAGAAAAGAGCTAAACAAGTGAAACAAAATATGAATCAATTTAAATAGAGGGGGGTATAAAAATTGCAGCAGTATATACAGTATTAGCAGTACAGACTTAAAAATACAGACTATTAAAGACTATTAAAAAGTTTCACTAGTGGGAAACGTTATATACAGACGTTATACAGGTTGTATTAGATAAAACTTGCAAAAATTTCAATCTTGCGGAATAAAACATTGTGTTATTATTAAATTATTTTTCTGCCACACAACTGACTGAAACATTTACAACGCATCACTGCCAAATTGTCATGTGGCCTCAGAAATGTACACCCTGGACTTCAGCAAATATCCCATTGCATATGGGATATTTGGTGGATAAAACAAATTTTGACAGAGAATTTGATTCTTAGCACAAAACAGCAAAGCACATGAGTGTGTATGCTTTTGTGCTGCTGTCTGAGGCTCTGACACTATGACGTTTGTATGTAGACATAGAATAAGCATACATCATGTATTAGCTATCCAACTGTTTTACCCTGAATCAAACTAGTGTTAGAAAATAAAAAAAATGGGGTGTAGGACGCCATTTCTTCAAAAACTACCAACAATCACATCACTCACTCGCCAATCCAACCTAAATGTCAAACACAAACAGCTGAATATGCAGTACCTCCACATCCACTCACACACACACACACCGACACAGAGTGAGGAGGAACATACGTTAGGTTGAATTTGAAATTGAACTGCCATGTCGTGGTTCCTGGAGGATAGTCTCCGTCATCGTTCATGAAGGTGAGGCCGAGCTGGATGATCTTCAGCAGATCCACGTTACACCTTAGGAGCTGGTACTGGTAATCCACTGTGCTGCGAAATTCCCCAATTGGCCGAACAACCACTCCAGGGAATTCTGTGTCCTGGTAACAAAGACAAAAATAAAACATTTTTAGGCATACAAATTTTCAGTAATCTTGTTAATAGATAACTGGACCTTTTTAAGAATCTATATATATATAACCGTTCATTAATTAACAGTCATATTGTATATATACACAGGCTGTTATAACACATGAATCTAAAAATTCATGATGAGCTTCAACTGTTGCATGCCCTGCTGAACCGTCAGTAAACTCAACATATTTTACGTTGTTTAAGTTGCAATGACAAGATTGACCGCAGCGAGCTCAGTAGTCCTGAGCAGACAATCAGAACACTAACGCACCTGAGAAGCAGGATGTGAAAGTATTTTAGTCTCTCCACCATAACAAACAAAGACAAGGCTGTTTGTCATCTTTGTAAAAAGCAGCTGTTTTACTCCGCAACGACAACAAATCAACATGCAACATGTAATTATGTGTGTCCAATCTTATTACTGTAGCACTTGAAGACCTTTAGTGTCAAGAAATGTGTGTGTTGGGCTAAAATTTTTTACTTTGTCATGCATTAAAACAGCTGTAAGAAAGTAAGTTGCAGGTGCGCATTTGAATATAGCCAAACATATTGCTTTAATATTCGAAATTCATTTGATCATGATTTTTAGAATAAGTGACAGTCCTGGTATATGTGCACAATATTGGCATAAACATGTTATTCCCTTCATAAAAAATTATAGCAGGTTTTATCTTAAAACAATAAAATTCTCTCTACTGCAAGCATCTATCTAATTTTAAAGAAATTGCACTCCCTACTTCCTGTTTAAGTAAATGTAACATATATAAAATAGATGTAACCACTAAAATAACAGATAGGAAGCAATAAAGTTTTGGACAAATGCAAATAATTGCCTTTTCTTACTTGGTGGACTGCAGAATATCATTTTTACATTTGTTCAACACCTTATATGATACACAACTTATGTTATCACTTATCATTAACATGCCCAATTTTTTATTGGACACTTGCAGTATATTCAGCATTCATTTCAGCTTTCTATGGTTCTGCCATAAACAAAGAAGCGTTGCTGTTTGTTTTGACACTGCCAACTTTCTTCTCCCAAGAATGACGGCACCTTACCATGGCAATGTAATTGTAGCTCTGAATAATCTTTCGTATCTTCCTCATTTCCTCCTCTACGTTGCTGGCCCAGACTTCACAGATTATCTGGCTGGAATCAGTAAGTGCTGCTGGCATTTTGGCAGGTTGGGAAAAAACTGGGATGCCAAACAATGCTGCAGCACTCCTGCGGGGGCTGCAGTGTGATGCAGAAACACAATGCTGGAGGAAAAGTAAAAAAGATGAGCGTTAGCAAATTATACAAAAACAAAATCAAAGAGGATAGAAGTAAATGAATTAACTTTGGTTTTTTTTTCTCTTTTTTTTTATAAACGCACATTTCAGCTCTTCCATAACTTGTCGATTGTGTAAAAAAACAAAAAAAAAAAAGTAAAAAAACAATGTTACTCCGAGATATTCACTTAATTTCAATTGTGGCCTGAAAATGAAGATTTGCAAAGCTAAAAATTGACAAACACAAGCATTCCCTGTGTCAACTTTTTAGCCAGAATTTCAATTAGGGTGCGACCATGTGCACGTTACCCTGTACACGACAACAAAGTGTCAGAACAGTCAATTTGTCAAAATGGCTTGCCTTGGACAACTTGTTGGCCTACACTGACATTGGCCAGGTTTTTCAGGGTTGCTTTGGTTGGAAGTAGTTTTCTTAAATAAGTCATGAACGGTTGCTATGCTAACGTAATGGCTTTGGTGAAGAAACTTTCTAGCCCAACCCTGCAGTATTCTGAAAACATTGACGCTAATCAAATCTTGACCTTTCTTGAATCATGAACCCCTGGTGGACTTGTTGAACCATTGCAACTGTATCGATGGTCATCTTGCTTTGTTCGTGCTTCAAATTAACAGCAGCATAAGCATGCTAGCCTGCTAATGTTAGTATTGGTTAACACTATCGAACTAGGGAGTCTCAAAAATTTGTCTTGCACTGCTGACGTTAGGGTAAACCAATGCCTGCTGTTGGTCGAGAGAATAGGAATCGTGGCAGCTCAGCTAAGCTTCATGTTTCTTTCTTTCTGACTGTGTCAGCCACTCTTGCTACAATGCTGTTCTGGTAGAAATGTGTCATGCATCTTTCCAGTTTCAGACATTCTTCAATCCTGTGAGTTCAAATGACTATTCAACAATGAAAATAATTCTGTAACAATTTTGTCTCGTCAACATTTTTGATACGGTCGACACATGGCATTTGCCGCGAAAATGCAACCTCGTCAGAGGGACAGAGAGAAAGCATCTGAGTGAGACAGATAGAGACAGTGCACACTAACTGTAATCACAAACTGAAATTCAATTCCTGTGTGTGGGGCGGTCAAGAGATTACTGGGCACTGAATACAGGGATGCACAATGTGGTATTTTTTGAGATATCTAGTATATTATGCGAGTCATTTGGCCGATAACCGATATGGGCAGCTATATATGTACTTTTTTCCCCACAGTTCAAGTATCTGCTGAAGGGTAATTAACATGTTATGTCTACATGGCCTACTGGCAATGGTTTATTTTTTTAAATGTTTATAATATTCATTCTTTGTGCAAAATAAGAATAATATTTCAACTTAGGTTATGTAAAAATGCCGTATGTATTTTGTATAAAAATTTCTTTTGAACAAAACTTCCTACTTTAAACACACTTGTGCAATGCTCAGCCTGAGACAATCCAAACAACAGCCACAACTAGGGCAAAGCTGACCGCTTTCACATATTGCACACGGTAAACATATTCTGTGTCCACAAGGAAATGTCAAAAGTGCATTGTACAAGGGTACATCTACAGCAATTCAGAAAAACTGAAACACACATTAATAAATAAAACTTCTCTTCATGAACATTATGTGATAAGTGAGACTAACTAAAAACGATGGCTTTTGCCATCGTTTTATCTTCCACGGTCAAGACTTAGCATAACAGGCCTGTTATGCTTGCTATGTTATTTCCAAGTTGGTGTTTGCTTACATGTGAGCTTACTGTGGTGGGAGGGGCTTTGGAGGTAAACTGAGGTACAGCAGCAAGGGAAGGAGCCGTTTCAAAATGCAGATTCAACAATCTTGCCCACAGCTTTTTTAAGCTTCATGGCGTATAATTTGGAGCTATAATGTGAACACCATCTATTCTGTGATGATCAGTTTTTGAAAAGAATCCAAGTGTCTTGAGCCTGTGTGAACAAATGTGTTGAATACCATTCTCTTTATTTTACAGCTAATAAGGTCAGCATCATTCAAACTTCAGGCATGTTCAAGCGTTTAAATGTTCAGTCCAAGCGGGTTTTTCCAGCTACGACTTTGGTGGTTGAGTCTTACGAATTTTAAGAATAAATCTGCATTTTTCATACTACATTCATATTCAGATTTGCAGAAAAGGTATTCAAACATCCTTTTTACTTCCGCATACTTTCAGCAAGACAGGATTCAAGCATTTCAAGGGTCTACAGGCTTTAAACTTTAAGTGACGACTTCAGCATTTCAGTGTTAGTTAAGATTTAAAAGATTAAAAGATTTATCAGCGTTATTGTGTAATCAGTGACGTGATAGCAAAAGATGATCGATACAGACTGATAGTCAGGGATACTGGTGCACCGTCACGAAATCAGTACATTGCACATAAAATGGGTTCTGCACTCTCCTGTTATTACTGGGATATTGGAAATTAGCGCACTTCACCATACAACATCGAGAACAGCAGCAGCGAGATCTCGTACCGCGCCGCCGTGATTTGCATCTAGCCATTTTATGGATGGAGCTATGGTACCGGTAAACGCTCGTGATACGGTACCGGACGTCCAGCCACTCCGTTTCGCGTTATGTTACACGCATTATGTGCAGAGCAACAACATTCCCTTTTCAAATACATTCTAGGTTTAACACATCAGCAATCCCCATTCAACCAAAAACCCTTGTGTGATTTTTAAAAAAGCGTGCAGTGACGCAAACATAGCATTAGCTTAACATGAAATGCTACGATTTACTAAGTACAAATTAGAGAAAAACCACGACAAAAACGAAAATTCAAAAGACATTAAGTAGTTCCGTGTTATTCCAAACATTAAAATAATACATGTATATCTGCGTGAAAAGAATAAATATAAAAATTGGATTTACCTGAAAAATTTAGCGACACTTGGCGAAGCTAATTTACGTCAGCTATAGCGGAACTCAGAAGGTCGACAGCGGAAGTGCTTCGAAGAAACAAATCCGTGTTTGTACGAAGGTGGAACCTTTTAAATATTTTAATCCTGCGTTGCTTAGCCACATCAACTAAATAACAATAAATAAATAAAATACTATAAATACATAAAAATACTTTCGATAAAAAACTAACTTTCGATCACTCTTTTGACGGTCTTCCAGTCAGTATATTGAAAATCACCTATTGTACATTTGATTTTGTACAGACTTGGTAAGTATAGTAGGCTATAGATTAATCATGGGATATGTAGGTAAATAGCAAGTAAGTCTCATAAAACATACTATATATACTATACTATATGTATATTATATATATTGTGTACTCTAAGTATTTTTAGAGTATACCAATGCATTCCACTGTATAGCCAAACTATATCTTTTGTCGCCTTTTGTGTACTTCTTTTTTGATCTTGCACATTTCGAAGTTTGCACATGTATGTTTATTTTCTGTTGTTTTGTAACAGTATAAAAATGTGCAAACACACTTAAACATAAAATGTTTTTCCATCATATTGGATTTTTCTCACATTAATTGATTTCCAAGAGAAAATTCAGATTTTTCATTATTCTGAATATGTACCTCAGTGTTACCAGAGTATTGGAGTGTTCCTATCTGGGTTTGAACTAGATCAAACCTATTGGGAGATGCCTGATGTTTTGTTTGGAGTAATAGTGCAAATTTGTAATGTTTAAGAAAGGGAAAAATCAGTGACTCCTAGATAGTATTTATCCATCTTTCATGGACCTTGTAGAACTTTGCATCTTCTGTATCCAACAAAAATCTGACAGTTCATGTGATTTTACTGTGAATTGCTTTGATTATAGGCCTGACTCTTTGTTTTCCAGTGTCTCCCAAAGGTGATGGATGGGACTTAGGTTCGTACTCCATGAAGGCCAGTCCAAACTCAGTGTTTCTTTACAGATTTTGCTGCTTCATCAGGAGTGGGTCGTCACCAAACTGCTGCAGCAGGGTTGCAAACAGAAAGCTGGGATGTGCAGGGATGGTGATGTTGGGCCTGACCATTTCTGTGTTTGGACAAAGGAAACTCAACCTTACAGCCACCATTTTCTCTGGCTGCTTCAACAAGGTAGAGTGCACCCTGCCCACCTCTTTTTACAGCTAAAGGTGAAAAAGTTCAAATTCCCTGACCTGAAAAGTCAAGCCCACCTTAAATGGCCATTGGTCAGCTTGACCTGACTCAACCTGACACCACCAGGTCAATAAATCCAGAGACTTGGCCATCTTATCTTTATTGTTTCTCTCTCTCTTATTCCTTACTCTTCCTCTCCTGGAGCCCTTCTCCTCAAGAGCTCTCTCTTTGAGCTCTCTCCTCTTGGTGCCCCTCTTCCTTCGGGCTCCCCCAGCCCTTCAGGGCTGCAGACCCCTGGAGCCTTTGTCCACCATGTGAGGCCTCCAGTGAGTCTCATGCTTCAGTGTGTCCTGCTCATCTGGCAGGCACACCAACTTTCAAGTTTGGCACCAGCGGCGTCGACCAGATCAACTGACTGTCGTAAGCAACAAAATCCCCTGCCAGGAACCATGTTGGAGCAACCTGTTTCCTCCCACACCGGACCACAAAGCCAATGACATCCCTGACAGTGAAACCCAAAATTTACTGAGGTACTTTGTGTCTGGGGCATAGTTAGGTAGTCAGTATTCCATTATGGTTACGCTACTTGGTAACTTTCATTGATTTGTTGACGTTTTGCTGTACTGATGTCATAACTAAGAACACTAGTTTCCTGTTTTTCTCTGTCTATATTGAAAATATTCCCTTCCATTTGGTTGTGGTAGTTTGTTACTGTGTTAAGACCCGTGACTAAGGTTTTCCTGTAAACAGTTGGGACCCAATCTACGGAGTGCCACGCACTGCAATCTGTGTCCCGAGTGGCATCGCCTGAATCGCTGATTGATAAGACCTTAATCTGTGCTTGCCTAACACGTGACTACATGTTAGCCTCAAAATCTGAGTTAACACAATCAGTTGCATTTCGTACACTCCACGGAACACTGAACTAAAGGGCTGTTCTGTGGGTGAGGGAAACAGCATTAATGTGTTGATGATCAAAAGATTCTGTTTCTTTATCTATCCTTTCACTAACCTACATGAGCATTCCTAAACACACCTAGGCCTAGCACATGGACAGCCTGTTAGCTTAGCTTAACCTGTTTTAGGCTATTGTTCTCTCGTATATGCCGATCACATGGCACATTGCAGTCTCCTCTCTCACCCATAGAGGGAGACATAGAAGTAACTGTTTTTACAGTTCCATACACTAGCCAACAGATAGTTATCCGCAAATTGGCCATTGCAATATAACATTTATCTTTCCACGTCTACTTTTCCTCAAACACACACACTTACACATGTATATATTTAATAGCTTTGTAAATTTTAGTAGATTTATGAATTGATGATTGTTTAATAAATCCTACTTGCATTTAAAGAAGTGGTCTGTGATTGTTTGTGCATGTATATTTGCAATAAAGCTGGTTGAGTTCAGTCAGTGCTCCCACAGTATATGAAAAATCAAAAAAATTCCCACGGTACTGTTGGTTCTATTATGACAAGGCCTGAGGAACAAGGATCAGAAAAACCCAAACTGTGCTGAGAAGGCTGGTCCATTTCTTTCACACCAAACGCAGCAAAACATTTCTTTATGAATCCCACTGCTTCAGGCTGAAACAGGAAAGAGTCTGCCACAGTGATGAACAAAATATTCCATATCCTGGTCTTTTAGTAACTGTGGAATCACATTCTTTTGGCCACACTGAATATCATATAAATACATTTAAATCAATTATCATTGTGACTGGTTAGATCAAGCCTGTAATTAATTAATAAAACTCAGGAACACATCAATTAAGTCAAATATACAGAATACTTTTTGACCAAGAGGGACCCATTTGTTAAATAAGGGGTTCAAGAGATTCTCTTGCAACTTTTTAGAATCAAGAAGTAGGTCACAAGTTTGTTTGTTTTAAAGAAACAAACAAAAACAAATTCATGTATATACGTATATATACATGAATGCTAAAAAAAACCCCAAAAAAACAAACAAACTTGTGACCTACTTCTTGATTCTAAAAATTTGCAAATTATATATATATACGTGTTAATCTATACATATACACACACGTTTATGTATGCATGAGTATGCTGAAAAAATCCTAAACATATACTCTATATATATTACACATATGTTTATATATATACGTGTGTGTTTATATTTATGAATGTTGTTGTATGTATGCTGTATGCCACACAGTAGTGTTGGGAGGGAATCCACTAGATTTAGCTTTTATTGTTGCGCATATATCTTAGCGCTGTCGCAACACCGATCCTTGGACGGCCATTCAAAGGCCTACAGACGTGGTAAGCGATTACTAAATATCTCCACAATCCTACTTACAATAAAATGATAATGGCAGCGATCAAGTCCAGACACAAATGTCTTGAAAAATCATGAAATTGAATACGTTCTCCGAGTGCAGATTTTGGACTTGTATGGAACAGTTAAACTAGTGTACATGCTGATTAAAAATTGGCGCAATAAAATACAATCATAGGTTGTTCCCTGTTCCTCCACTTGAGATGGAACGCAAAAATCCCAAATTTTTCCACATGGAAAATTAAATGAGACAATTCAAAGTGGTTTAGAAATACACCAGCACTGTAAAGTTAATACTGTTTGATGACCTTACACCAGCCTTGAAATTGTTTTTGCTTGAGCTAAGGACATGACCTTGTTACAGCTGACATGGTAATTTTTGTAAAAACTTTAATGTCAGAGTCCTCATGACACATGATGAGCTCCACGCTGATGAAGGAAGAGGAGGGGTGGAGTGTTCACTGCTGCCCAAATGTGGCTCTACTCTGGATGTGGGAGATTTCCAGTATAGGCATCAGCAGGTGGAAAGCATCCTGGATGTAAGATACACTGTTGGAGGTCTGTGGGGGCAAAGCAAAGACATATTTTTTTTCATCCAAATGTATTCAAATTGAAACATTATATTTACATAAGTATTCAGAACCTTTACTCAGTATTTTGTTTTAAGTTTTGTGACTTCTGTGGCGCTACTAGCTTGTCACACTTGGACTTTTGTATATAAGTCTGTTTTTGCTTTGACATTATGGTGTGTAGATGGATGTAACCGATGTCAGAATAAGGCTGTAACATAACAAACCCTGAAGAAGAACATATCATTGCTTTCCATTTTGCCAATGAGAGGAGGGGTTATAATTGGCAAATAGAGGATGTGGTGGCTCAGTGGTTAATGCTGTGTGTCAGTGTTTCTTTTTTTTTATCCAAGGTGTTGTATTTAATTTTGTTTATCCTTCCACCTCACATACTCCAATGATTTTAAATTACAAATTCATCCAACCATCTTTTCATTATGTATACCGGTTATCCATATCAGTCTTTTTTGTCCCAGTCTTTTTTGGTCTTTAGGCAAAAGTTCACCAGTTTATCACAGGGCTGATACATATGCACAGACATCTCTACCACACTCCCATTCACACCCACAATTTAGATACTCCAATTCACCTAACCAGCATGTGTTTGGATAAGATTATCCCACACAGAAACAGGGAGAACAGGAAAAATCCACATGGAATGGTCATGGTCAATGATGCAAACCCACGACCACCTGACTGTGGGGCCACAGTGCTAACAGCCAAGCCACCATGTTTTGTACAAAAGTGAGGAATAATGGACAAAGAAAAAAAAAGGAGACATAAGAGTTTCAGTTTGAGGGTTTAACTTTGGGCTTAAAAGGGAAACATCTGGACCTCTTGTCCTTTAAAGGTAGACAAAAACAATAAAAAGGTACAGATTCAAATCCCATCTGAAAAAAAATCCTGTTTTGATCTATACATAATTTTGAAATGCTATGAACTGTGGAACGTATGAATTACCTGCAGCAAGCCCAGCAAATATGTTATAAAGAGAACTGAAAATATTAAGGTAAAACTATGCCTTTAAAAATAGTTCTAAGAATGTGAAAAGAATTTAGAAAATAGTTTACAGGTAAATGTAAAAACAAGATATTAAAGTATTTTCCAGTGTACATTTCTTTGATTGTGTTCAAGTTTTTTTTGACTGTAGAAACTCTACAGTCAGTCTGATGTTTTTTGACTTTTTTTTCCTTTTTTTCTTGTATATCAAGGACATCTAAAATAGTTCTGATCAGCACCTTAACCACCTTTCTTGAGAAGACTCTTCCCCACTTAGGTCAACTTTTCTCCACACTAAATTTAGTGTAGTTTGCACGGTTATAAAATACAATTCCACCATAAACATGCAATAAAATATCATTGAGTTCTTTTGTGCTTGTGCATATTTGTACTCGCAATGTTTTAAAAGTACAAGGGGAAAAAAAACCCTGAACAAACGTGAAAGGACAATAAGAAACAAACCTCAAGGAAGACTCCTGTTATCAGGGGATTGAGGATGTCTCCCTTCTCATTTGTCTGAAACACATTTAAAATCACATACAAATTGAATCACTCAATTTGTGCCCAAAAATAATTTGTACACAGATGTACTATGAGTCAGACACAAACGTACCCCTGTGGTTGTTAAACACGAAGTGAACTTCTTAGAAAGCAGCAAGAGTCCTTTACACAAAATGACTGTTAGCCTTAGGAGAGAGATCAACACAAACACATTATGGTAAACATGAATAAAAATGTGAATTCTTCGAAATATACATGCACATTAAAAAGTGTCTTCCTACTGTGATAGGACACCAGCCTCTGGGCTGTTGTTGGACAAAAGGATCATCTCAGCCAGCTTGTGGAAAAGCTCAATGGATCGAGCTGTCAGCTCCGCCAGGCTCCTGATGGCTGCCGTGTGAACTTCCTGACGCACGGAACAAAGATATTTGTAATGCCATTAGAACTGAACACCTAAAGTTCAGAGATTTTTTAAAAAACACAATCATAAAAAAAACCTTTTTTGCTGGACTTTGGGGCTGGGACTGGCAAAAGAAGGAGTAAAAATAATAAAAAGCTAATGTAAATATTGCCTTTTTCCACTGATGTCTGAAATTAAATAATAACAATTTCAAACTAGATAACTTCTTTCTTTTGTTTTTACCTGTATGTAATAAACATTCTGTTTATCGTGCATTGGCGATGTTTCTGAACTTTGTGGATTAGTGGCTCTTCATCCATGGTGATATCTGTTGTCAAGTATTTTGTGTGTTTTTATGAGGTGTTTGCTACATATACAGCATTGCTGTATCAGTAAATTATTCTATGATTCTACTGATTTCTATTTATTTTATGAATTACTTTTCATCTGTTGCATCGCGTCCTGTGTAGTATATGTGTTATGTGAGCTGTCGTCCACCGGTGGCTGTCGAGGTGGTGTCCATCAAATGACGTGGGCTTCATAGATAATTGGAAGACTTTTTGGGGAAAATCTGGTCTGATTAGGAGAGACGGCATACATCCCACTTTGGATGGTGCAGCTCTCATTTCTAGAAACATGGCTAAGTTTATTATACCAAACACGTGACAACTCAGAGTTGAGACCAGGAGACAGAGCTGCAGTCCTACACGCTTCTCTGTGCTTCCATTAGAGCAGTTACCCACCCAAAGTCCCATAGAGACTGTGTCTGCCCCCCAGCCTCATAAATCAATGAACCTTAAAGTAAGCAGGCAAAAAGTTATGAAAAAAACTAATAAACTAATAAAAATTAACACCACGGCTACAGTAATTCAACAAAATAGAAGAATTAAATGTGGACTTCTAAACATTAGATCTCTGTCATCCAAAGCTGTGTTAATAAATGATCTTATATCAGACGATCATATTGATCTATTTTGTCTTACTGAAACCTGGTTGAGTCATGAAGACTATGTTAGCCTGAATGAATCCACTCCTCCGAGTCATATTAATACTCACATTCCTCG
>OMNV01000493.1:0-18224 GCA_900303265.1 Brotula barbata
GAGAACCTCCAGGGTTCCTCCACTCATGGTGGTGGTGAGTGTTTTTCTTTTCCGGTTTCCAGTTAGATCCCTGTTCATACCATATTTCTTCATTACATCATAGACAGCATTGAATTAAATGATTATGTGCAGGTAATTCTCCCTCCCCCTGCCATATTTTCATTTATCTTCATGTCATTCATTGTCTCCAGCAGCTCTTCCTCGGGTTACCAATTGCAAATTGGCATTGTGCATTCAAAGCCATTTATTGCAATGACAATAATAAAATCATAGTTCCTGCCCTGATGCTGCATTAGCCTAACTTTAAAATAGATTCTTTTTTTGGCAAGTTTGTATTTGGTCTCTTTTGTTATTATTCATCTATTTGATTGACTGTCTGTGTGTCGCAGTGTTTTCTGGGATCTGTATTGTGCTGCACCAGAGAGAAGAGATACGTGTGAACACTCCAGTGAGGCCAAGGCCTTCCATGACTACGTGAGTTAACACAACGGCTTTCTTTGACTTCTCTGGCACAATGGCTCTTCTATATTGAACATGGCAAAGTGAAAGGCACATAAAGAAGTGACTATATTGCCAAAGAAAGAAAGTGGCACATTTTTCACTGCTAGTGAATCCTACCTGAACCATCTACAGTCGTACGAAACCAGCACAATTCAGGTTTTGTTTCCATTAAAGCGAAACCTCCTGACAGAGTCCAGGTGCATGTCGGTCACATATTAAGGAAAGTGATCAGATATTCACCGATAAAGCTTTCTCAAACAATTATTACACTTTCACTTCTATAGTAACTTGTGGAGGATGGATGATTTCCTCTTTCAAACCATGATGTAGTCAGTACAGCAACAAACACAATCCACTACTCTGTAATATGCAGAAGCTTATTCCTTATCAATCATCATGTACCGTTCAGCCTCAGTTGACAAGTAAAAGCGAAATTCTGATGTGTTTAGATTATATGAGCTGTATGATGAACATAAGAGTCAAATTTTGGCTTTGTGACTAAATAGCAGAGTTCCGGGACATCCTCTGCTGTTCTGGGAAGAAATTATTGTTGACAGACACAACTGAGTAAGAACGTGTTTATTAAGAGATTTGCCATAAATGTCAGATATATACTCTGGACTTCAAAACATGGCGTCTCTTTCTGTGTATGGTAGCTTGAGATCCAGACCACTGCCGCTTTTCTCTTCCACCATGTGAAAATGTGATCGTGTTATGTGTCTTCGATGAAAAGTTGCATTTCATTAAACGGTTAGTGTGACATGCTTCTTGATGTTTGCAATAGCTGCAACCACTGTCATGCGTTCAATGTTTTTACCTGCAGTGCTGAAGTGCTGAGCTTATTACACTGAGAAGCTGCCCGGGCAGGCAGACAGCAGGCTGTGTAGTGGAAGCATTGTTTATTGCCGTGTTCTCTGAATGTTGTTGAATCACTTCTGTGCTGAATTTCCCGCACATCAAGGCATCGGTTGATCCATTCATGCACTATCTAGTAACTGGAATCCTGTAAGCTTTGCCAAAGGTCTTGAAGTTTTTGATTAACTGGTGACTAAGAGAGTGGAAATGCACCTCTCTTCGGGGAAGTTAGGAGATGGAGATGGTGGTGATTCTTGATTCGCTGTTGTCCCCGCGCAGCTTGAAGTCTGACTCATCACATTTGTCTGTAATGTGGTTTATTGAGATGTATTGTTGGAAGTGCACAGGTCAGAGGTTTCTGCCTATACCAGCAGGATTCTCTCTCTCTCTCTCACCCTCTTTCTCTCTCTCTCTCTCTCTCTCTCTCTCAGTCTCGGTTTGTCTGGGAGAGACTTGTTTGTCTCTGTGTGTGAAAAGAATTGTGGTGATGCTGCTGATGCCAGTGATGATGATCAGGGTGATGAATAGGCACTCCGGGAACGTGGCAGCCATGTGATGATGTCATCCTGGCTCCAACGAAGGGAGCTGGAGGACGGAATGACCTCAGCCCTTGGAGACAGAGAGTGGAGAGAGGGATGGAGAAAGAGATGAAGTGCAAATAGACAAAGGGGCAAAGTAGATAGGAGCAAAGGTAATTTAAAAGAGAAGGAATGAGTCGAATAAATATAGAAACCGTTAAAAGGTTGCTTTACCAATCTGAAATCGCTACTAAAACACCAAAAAACAAAACCATTTCCACTAATTTAATCTAATTGCGCTGAGGATGGAAACGACAAATATCAAGCAACATCTTGCTGTTATCTGATTAGAATTAATTTAATTCAATAACTATTGGGAATATGTCATAATATAGAGAGCGAACGGCTTCCCACCAACATTCATACGTTTCCTACAGGGATGTAATCAGAAAATTATAATTAGACCACCTGCAGTTAGAACAAGGTCACTTTCAATCAACTGCCATGATGCCGTCCAGACCCAATCAGGTACAACCCACATATCGTCTGCTCAAGTAAAACTAAATAAGAGCACCACTGTGGTGGATGTCGTCGAAACAGCAATGCCATAATTTGAGGTTAGTGTCTCTTTTTCATTCTCTTGACTTTGACTGAAGGAGATTTTAATCAGACATTTTGATGGTAATTATTTTCAGATAGCTAATTACTAACTGCAGTCCTAATTAATGCTGGGGAGATGGAGGAGCTCATTTGCATCATCTTTGTGTCCTTTTCCTTTAATAATTGATGGGATTGCAACAAGGATTTGCACGATTATCCCAGTGTGAATTACCTTCAATAGATTCAATTGGCCTTAACCGAATTTGATTTACGGCAGGAGTTTTGAGATTTGAGAGAGATGCTGATGTGGTGTTTTCCTCCTGTCTGCGTATTGTGTGTAATGTAATGTTTACCACTGAACTGGTGAATCTGGTTCTCCACGACATTTGTACAGAAATCTAGCAATGAAAGGGAAAGAGGAAAAGACAGAGAAACAAAGTGAAGACGGATTAATTGATTTTTATCTTCAGACTTGGTTTTTCAAGCATTAGAAAGGCCACTTATAGTTCTGTTGAGTGCTTTGTAAAATATGTTTTTACAATAATTAACGACTGCTTTCCATTTGCGTGAGAGGCCATGAAGTCATAAAAACAAGTTATTTTTAAATTCTCGTGCTTAGGCTGGAAATGGCCTTATTAGACGAAAACCTGGTGACTACTTATCTTTTGTCTTAAAAGAGTGAGATATCACTCCATGCAGGGCATTTCAGGGTTTCCTGTTAGTGTTGTGACTTTGAAAGTTGAAAAAAGTGAAAAGCACAGATATACGCCTTGTGAAATAGGCACTGTGGAATTTACGGTATGATTTTATTCAAAACAAAGGATGGAATATAATTAAAGTCTTCATCTTACATCTGGTACTGTGAGTGATCTAAGTCGGATACATTTTTTACTAATAGCAGACTAATATCTGTGATCAGGGTTAAATTAAGCACAAAGTGAGAATGAACCTCGCAAGCATTAAATTTGACATTATTTCATTAATAATGTCTTTTATGTCATTTTATATATGTACTGTATATAAAGCATGTTGAAAACATTTGCATATGAATTGTGACATTTTGATCCTTTTAAATGTAAAACAGTCAATATATTTGAAATTTTAAAAAGATTTGCATATAAATAGCGATAAGTGCATTGGGGTGTCATTCTGGATTTGGAGATGGCACTTAGATTGTACCATATAATTATACAGATGTACTGTATGTGCAGGAATATGTCCATCAGTGGTTTAGTGTAGAGGTTAGAAAAACAAACTTTGCTGAAAAGGTTAGAAAAAATTACTCGTTGGTAAAGTAAACTGAGAGAGATATGTGGGCCGATTTGTCCACTGAAGATTGTCGGCGCCCAACAGTGTCAACTGGTTGCGCTGTGTAGCTCCCAGATAAGAATGTGCTTAACCGAAAAACAAGCTGCTCGTGTAGTCTGACTTCCCTGAGGAAATGAAAATGTTTAGAGAGTGGACTTATGGACTGCAAATTTGCAAGACTATTATAGAGTTAAATTAAATGTTGCACTTCAGGTGGAAGGTGCACTTCACGTCTATGTACCAGACAAAAGCATAAACACGAATAGAGGTGCAATTCACGTACATAGTTTAACAAACCAAGCAGTCATGTATAAAAATGGAATGTAGTCAGGCTAGGAGGCAAATACTTGAGATTTTACATTTGCGCAGACTGTAAAAATATCTGTTTTGTCAAAAAGATGCGGCAAGATGGTGCAGAGTTTGAATCCTTTTCCTGTACGTGTTGCTTTCCTTCTGTCTCCACCTTCAACAACATGCATGTTAAACCGGTACCTCTGCCATTGCCCTTGACCAAGGCACTAGCTGTAGACCTGGAGTTGTTCTCCAGGTTCTGTATTGTAACAGATCGGACGGGTCAAATGCAGAGGCCAAATTCCGCTGCACGGAATGATAATGCATTTATTCAACATTCGCCAAATTTCAACAAAGTTCACCCAGTCTAATTTTCCCACTGCCAGCAAATACAAGACAAAATTACATAAGGCGAACCTTTTTTTGCAACACGCAGGGTGACAGATGGATGAACTGGAAAGCAAGCAGAAATTAAATGGGCAGTAGATCGGCAGCAGCGCTACAGACAAGCATTTTAGTGCCTGGTATCGCTGTGCGGCATCACTGTGGGAGATAGTGAGGACGAGGCAGTTAGAGGCAAAGAAGAGATCAAGAGGCAGCGCCACAAGCAACCGTCTTTGATAAAAACATTCTGTCTCATGCTGACACATTTTTACACACATAACTATCAGTGATGCATTGAAATTTAATAACACTGCTCAGCGGCACACACATTCACACTTTGCAGCGAAAGGATATACACAGTTAATCTAATGTATAACTGCAAACGGGATGGCTGTATTCGTTTACATCGTGAGTCTACTTGCTGATCCTCATTTGCTTAGACAGGCTGAAGGAACCTCTGATTAAAGTGAAAACAGTTCTTGTCTGCATTGAAAAACAGGCCCTGCACTCGTGCACATGTGTGCTCCCACACAAAACAGAAGGACACGCATACTGTACATACACACTTGAATAGACGAGCTGAATAACCTTGCATGCCCTCTGGACCCTGTGTTTTATTATGCCCATTGGTACAGAGATCCGCAGTACATGCTTGGAGAATCTTTCAAAGCTTATCTCCGTTTATCAATACGAACAAAGCCGGCGCTGATAATTAATTACAGACCTATGCTTTACTCACTAAGTGGTTTTAACCCAGAAAATCGCTGGTTTTCGACTTTGAAGTAGTAATGTTCCAACAATCCATTAAATGTACACAGTACTTCCCAGAACGTTGTAATATAAATATTGTAGTGGGGAAATGATTAATTCTAAATGCATTTGTCCCCTTCAGCAACAGAGAGGAGGGATGGGACTGTTGATCAGTTTGGAACACAAAGTACATTTTCAAGTTTCCTTCATCCTGGCTGACCCTGAACAATAAACACTTTCAGAAACTAGAAGGCACTCAGAGAGACCATACCACCACCAAGGCCGAACAGACCCTCACTTTGTGCCTCAGTGATGAAGTTTAACAGAGCACTGGCTAAACATTTATCACTCCCCTTACAAATATAAACTTGTGATTATAGCACCAGCATCAGGCCCACGTGTAACAAAAGTCATGGGTTCTTCCCTGGATCAAATCCAACCGCCCCAACAAGGTTCATTGAAATTCGTCATTAAATTTTTGCAGTATTTTTGCAGTGTCAAACACAAGCAAAGACTTAATCTCCTTGGCTGAACTGAAAACGCATCATGTGAGTGATAAAAGTGATGAGCAGTTATTATTATCAGATTATCGTGAATTTGACAATCCTGATAATAGTTTGGAATTATCCAAAGACAGGCACCCGTTCAGAAACATAGGAGTTTTGTGCTGACGTTTCATTCATTTTGACCAGACCTTCAGTGTGTGTGTGTGTGTGTGTGTGTGCCCCCATATGAAACCAAATGAAAAAGAGAAAAGCAGAGAGGACAGAGACAACCTAGAAACAGAGACTCTGGTGCATTGTGGGTAACAAGCTGATTCCACCCAGTTGAGAACCAATGGGGGTTGGGGAGACCCCCAGTCTGTTTCCAGGGAAACAGAGCCCTTACTCCTCCACTCTCTCTCCTCTCTCTCTCCCATACTCCGGTGTTTCTTGGCGGTGCTGAGGAGAGGAGGAGGAGGGAGATGTGGAGGTGACTCACTGTAACATCATTGCCATGGCAATGAAGAACGAGCCAAGCTGAAGGGAGAGAGCGAGGGGAGAAAAGGAACAGGAATTTCCACAGAGTTTCACCATAATTGTCACACAATCTCCAAAAGACAGAAATTCTATACCTAACACTTGTCATACGCTGCTTATTATACTTCTTCCTCTCTTTTGCTTATCATCTGCTCTTCCTCTCTCCCTCTCGCCGCTCTAGCTGCCCTCCTCCTCCATTTTCTTATCATCTTCCTTCTCCTTTGCTGGCCCAGCCTGTTGCATGCAGCCCACTGGCCTCGGAGGAGTGTGTTTTCCACTGCCGTGTTACGCTGAGTCATGTCACATGCATGTTTAGACACGCTAAAGTGGAGCGGGATGTTGACATATGCTGCTGCTCTGTAGTGTGCAGGGGCAAAGAGGAGGCCACGATGTGGAGTGGTAGAGAGAGGGGGCTTAACTTAGGGGAGAAAAAGACAAAGGACAAGCATGTACAGTGTCAGAGTTTTTATTACTGATTATTAAGGAGCACACTGCAGGTCTCTTGTCTTTTAGTGACCTGAGCGGTGATGATATCACAAGCTTTCAAACATACAAGTGTTTTGACGTGACATGAAGTTGTAGAATCATGGGGTCAGACATCCAGAAGATTATGAGTGATGACATCCTCTTTCTCTCATAATACAGTATGTTTACAGTAAATTAACCAATCAGAAGAGTCTCTGGTAAGCAACTGTGTGTGACACAGGGAAAGTTAGACGTTTGAAACCCAGCAAGAATTTGATACGATTTTTAACCAAATGCTATCAAATTCCAAAACAACAATACAATTGCATAAAATATAGACTTTGTTTTTCATTATAAAAACCACAGCTGTCAGATAAATATTGTTGAGTACAATGTATTTTCAACTGTTGTGCATATTTGTGCAACTTTAAGGGTTCCATGTGTGAAAGAGAGCGCAGCACAGTCCAAAAACCTTGGTAATGCAGAATACTGTTGCCTCCTTGACCCCAACTAACCCCTGTTTTGCCCAGTGTTGCTTTGGGAGACACCCATATCCTTATCTCGTCTCATGTTTACGCGCACCAAATGACACTTTTTACCAGTTCTCCACGAAACTGCATGCTGATCTTTTTCTGCAATCTTCATCGTCTATCAACACTTTTGCTAATGTTCCTACTCTGATCCTCATTCCGGTCTCAGTGATATCTAGTGCCAGATAGATGTGAACAAATCTGCAGATTTCAGCTGAATCAATATTCTGTCTTTCTATTGATTGCCAGATACAAAAGACAGTGACAGAATCTCCCCTTCATCTGGTGCCGTGGATTTGAAATCTGCCCGTGTGTCTCTCCAGCCTTTCTTCTCCTCTGCGTTCAGTCTTTCTCCCTTATCTTGTCCACTGACGTGAGATAGTATGAGAGAAATGTGGCTCCTCTGCTCCAAAGTGACTATCACTTTCAGCTGTGTAAATCTCAGCGTGTGTATCTGACACCGCACCGGCGCGCAGCTGCACCTCACATATTATACAGCTCCTCGCAGCTTCGCGCAGAGATGTTTACAAGGGTCGATAATGAAATCAGTGATAAAGGAAACACGGCCAGTGGTCTCCTATCGCTGTGCAGCTGAGATCACCCCACCAATAATCACCCCGTGAGAACAGGTAGATGCTTTGTACTGCCATTATACCCAGTAAGGACATATAATGACACACCAGAGAACATCTGGCTGCTACTGGGAATTCTGACGACAATAAAAAAGACTTAGAAAATAATGAAGTATGGAACAGTTGAATGTTGAGAGCCAAAGATTGAGTCAGATTGGAATAGAGAACCTCTACCAACTCTCCTTTTCTCCTTAATCCACTCAAACGCTCCCTCATGCAGTAACGTACAAAAGCGCAGACCTAATAATTGAATTTATTTTTTGCCATATTTTTTGCCATTTTTATAAGGATCTGGATCTGGGATGAAAACCATTTGCTCCCATGTTTTACTGGTGTGGGGAATGTGGTGTATTATGGTTAAAAAAGAAAAAAAAGGCAGCTGTGAATGCCAGAGGGTGAATTTAAACCCGTCTCCCTTGAAATTGAGTTTGGCTGAGGAATGGACGGCAGAGCGCACCGAACTGTGTCTGGTATCCACGGGAGACTGTGAATAATACATGGTTAAAAGCAGAGCACGCCAATTCTCATCTCAAACAAGCAAAACGCACTCTTTCCGTGTTCACACTTGATTGTGCATGCGTGTATGTGTGCGAGAGATGTGCACTGGTAGCCTCTCCTCTTTCCATTCCCCTCCCCTCCCTCCCTTATTCAGGAAGTGGACTAATGGCATTTGAGAGGATGGAGGGAGCGGGAAAGAGAGAGAGAGAGGGAGGAGGGTCGGAGTTCCTTCCTGTGTGGTGTGTCACTTGTACATCCTGTTGTACTGGGGATGGCCTTGAAACTCGGCAGCAAAAGCCATCCCCACCCCATCACTCCCTCCACTGAAAGGCTCTCCAATGACACCAAGTGACCCAGTAATTTGTGATTTTGCACCTCCCCTGTCCTTATTAGTCCTCTTACTCTCTCATTACCTCTTTTTCTCATTTTCTTTCCTTGCATTGCAATACAAAGTCATTGTTGTCTTATCATTAGATTAACACACATTATTCTGACATAAAAAGGCAGATGTAGTTTATTTACATATTTGTGATTAAACCTCATCCTTTGCATTGTATGTGGATGTAAAGCAATCTAAAATTAGGCAGCCAATTTTTGAGAGCTTTCTGAGCTATGAATGGCAGATCGGTGAGGAGAGCAGACAGACAATGCAGAGAGAGAAACAGACAGACACAGACAGCATTTTGATATTCCACTCACGCATCTCTAAGTGTCTCTCTGTCTCTGAAGTATTGAATGAAAATGACTCTCCGCCTTTACACATTAGGGGTGTGTCTCTCTTTCTCAGACGAGTCGATATAATTTCGATACAGTGATGTACAATTTGTTACAAAAACGATACTTAAAAACTATTAACGATTCGGTCGAGTATCGGTTGATTCCATGCGATTCAGTACTGGATTTATCTACATGCAATTTAACTGTCAGTAGATAAAATTTTCTGGAATTATGTCCTATTGCTACAGTTGCGTTTTCGGTCTCGGAACATAAAAATCAACAGTGAGACAGTTGTTGTCTTATAAGCAAAAAACTGGACATCCAATAAGCTCTTATTTCATGAATCATTCCACACTTATCGCATAAAGCAAAGGATGCTTGACAAGTCAAAGCTGTGCGCTGAAAGTATATCAGTAAAAATGCCTTGTACGCTGCATTACAAAGAATGCGATTGTACACATTGCCACAGCGTGCTTGGCCCTGTAATGCTGGCAGAACGAATGAGGGCACGCTCTACTTTGCTATAATCAAAAACTGAAAGAACCTTTGACCATCTTATCTTTTATCAACAAAACCATGATAGTATAGACTACACAGCGAAGTACTTGCGATTTTGGATGGACAATACTATGGACTATAATTCTGTTTTGGACATGTTTTTGTCAGCCAGTGGTGTCATCTTGACAACAGTTTGGATCATTTGCAGAGCGTACATTGAGTAATGTTGTAGTGGAGCGTATACCTCGGTGTGTATGTTCAGTGTACTGTAGCTTTCGTCGGCAGGGTGGCCTTTTGAATAATTTATGCAACAAATGAGTTTGCCAGGAGATGCAGGTGTTCATCTGAGGAGACGCTCAGAAGCTGCGTCGAGTTTCAACACAAACACCCTCTACTTACAACCGCAAATGGTAACCAGGGCTGGATGGACAGAAGGACAGAAAGATAAATTGGAAAACCCAGGACAAAAGTTATCGTCTTTGGGAGTCTTACAATTATGATTGTCTTCCCTGAATCTGAATTCATCCATATTATGATTCTCTACTTTTTCATATCCGTGAATGGGTCAGATATTTGTCCCTGGATTATAATGGTTCACTTGGTTGATTATTTGTTGTGATGTGGTTTCACAGTTAGTTTTGCATCATCCAACTCTTTGACATTGATGATGATGATAATGATCATGATGATGGATACCTTCTGTAGTCCTTCGATCGAAGTCTAAATCTGAGTTTATCAACCTGTCTGAGCCAGAGAGACACCAATAAGTTAACGCTTTGAGAGACATGTTACTGATGCCTACCTAAAACAAAAGTACATTCAATGGATAGTGCTTATTGAAATTATTTATAAATAAGATTTATTATTTATTTGTGAATATTTTTGGCAGTAATAACATTTCCCATAAATTGTTTGGATTAATAAAATTCCAAAGTGATTTGATGTACCGTGGTCCTTAAAGTAGCACAGTTTGAGAAACGCTGGTCTAGATGAATGTTTCTGAGAACATAAATGTCAGTGTCGATGTTACTCGCTCCTGACTGGCAGTAAAACACTCACTGTTATCTACTGTTGTGCGCTGTTCAATTCACGCAATAAAGTTTGTTTCACGATAGCTATCCGAACACAGATTTATTAATGTGGACTCTCTCAGCCTTGTCAGAATAGTGTAAACACTGAAGTGTGAGAAGTGTAAATGATAGACTCATTATCAGTGTATTATTTACTGTGCCTGTGTGTTTGAAAAGGTTAAGTGCTGGAATATGTGGAGCTTGGCGGTGTTTCACTATTTGAATAGAAATGGATAACTGGAACTCAATGTGTATTACACAGTGTTGCATACAATATCGTTTAAAACAAAAAAAATGAGTATGACAATCTAAAGTAAACATTAACATTATGTTCACTGTGCTGTCGGGTCTGAAATGGCCAACATAAATCTGGTCACACAGCATCAGGTGAGGCCCAGGGGGTCTTGCTGTCAAAATCTCCTCAGTTCAGCTTTGCTGTTGTCGTGTTAGTTCTCTAAGATGATAATTCTCTATCGTTCCTTGATCATAACTGGTACAAATATCACCAGCTGGTTGCATCACTGGTGGGTAGAGCTCTCTTTAAATTCATTCACCACATCCTCACTCCCATTGGATCAGCACATCCAAACTCTCCATTTGTCAGATAAAGAGATAATACACTGATCCAGATCATACCATCTCCTCTGTCTTTGCCTTCCTTTTATCGCCAACTGAAATGTAGCCACTGCCAATGTCTCTCTTTGTTGATTGTATAACTCGTTCAACACCTACTCAAACAACCTCCAGTTGCATAAAGAGAGCTGCAGTTCTTAAAGAGTGTTATGCAGAACTGTTCTGGGATGTGTTAGCTGTCCTCTTTCTTCATATGTCTTAAGTACACCGGGGCCTTTAAACTGTATCTGGTTTTCCCCTCAACACTTGGAACAACTTATCCAGCTCATATTGTTATCATGCCCATCAGTCCAATTGGACCGAGCTTACAGATGCTTTTCTCAGTGCTTCATTAGGAAATAACTCACAGGCCCTCGTCTAGACTTAATTCCATTCATCTGTTAGTTTAGTCTGAACAGTGATTTTTCTTTTTTTCTCTTTTTTATGTAATCATGATACAGACATGGTGCACCAATATTCTTTGAGTAACAATGTCAGCCTTAAACAGTAGGATAACGATATTAAACAATGATAGATTCAGTGGTAGTATTTGTGGAAGGAGTGCTGAAGTCCTTAAATAATTAACTAAAAGACGTCATCCGAGAAAGGAAAACACCCTATTACAAGTCAAATTCAGAGTACAGTTACACATTTACGAGGAGGAATGCATTATCAAAAGTAGCTTTTGTGAAGTGCCACCCCTCTTAAGTGTGAAAATAAACCAAATATGCGTTTTTATGTCCAATTTTTAATATTTTGGGAAGAGATAAGATTCTCTGAAGTTTTTTTTTCTCCTATCAGTTTTCGTTATTTTCCTACATTTAGAGAAGCGTAACGGTTCCTTGGTCCTCTACATGCAATTTTACAATTCTCATGAGATAATTCTAAGACATTGTGACCCATATACGAGGTTTTTTGGCTGATAAAAGAAAGTATAGTGTTCATGTCTTTATACCCATACATAAATGTATTTGAAAAAAACATGCAAACAAAGATACATTCCCTCATTGAGTAGAACTACAAAGTAGCACAGTGCAGGGTTTGGGGCAGCAAGAAACCCGGCCATGCTGCACTTATTTATTTATTAATTTTCTTGTTGCCATATTTGGAAATTGCTGCTTTGTCAGCAGGTCAGGTAGATTTTTTTTCCTTTCTTCCCCCAGTTCACCCACTAATATATACTCAAACTCACACGCTCATAATCTCTGGGCTCTCTCTCTCACTCCCTCACTACCTGTGTGTGTGTGTGTGAAGGCAAACTCAGCAGACCTCCAGGCTGCCAGTGAGCAAAAGGCATTCTGGGTAATCCACAGTGCAAGAAGTAAAAGAGAGAAAAAAATTATCATGAAACACACACACACCCACTGAACCATGGAGATACAATATCCACCCATGTCCATCTGTACATTCATCTGCCGAGACAAATACAGGCGGTGTTTGAGAAGGAGCAGAATATGGAATCAAAACTCTGTGCAGCATCCTGCGCTCTGTTCCATTACACACATTACAGATTGGGAGATATGAAGGATGATAGATTGGGTGATGTGAGGGAACAGTGAAAATGTTGGGGTGGAGCAGGAGAGAATGGAGTGAGTGTCATCAGTCTGCTTTTATCTCAGCCCTGAACATATATTGTTCCAGTCTGACCTAAAAAGTCAGCTGGTAGAAACTTCAGAGACTGTGGGTGAATTGTACCACAGAGAGAGGGAGAGAGAGAGAGAGAGACTACATACAGGTGTGTAGAAGGACCTGTTGGTTTAAGCTTTCACTTTTTACACATTAGGTCATAGATTAATATATCGCACAATCTCCATTATTGTGTGTTGTCTGTATCTGTGGTGAGGTTGAGGAAGAGGCCGGTACTTTGGGTGTCAGCTCCGGGTTAGTTAGTAGTACAATACCACAGGAAGCAGACAGAGGCAGTGCTGAAATGTGCCAGCGCCACCCGTCTGGGACAAGCACAACAAAAAACACAAGGTATAAAAATAACCTGTACTGGGCCGGCATGGCAGGGCATCTGCAGAAACAGGAAATATCTAGGGAGAGTGAGAGAGAGAGAGAGAGTGAGAGAGAGATTCATACATATACAGTATATACACATCTGTCTGTGTGTATGTGTGTCTTATAGAGTGCAGCAGCAGCTCCCAGCCCAGTCCTTGGGAACCTTCCCCCAGGGGATGGCATGCCAGTGGGACCTGTCCCTCCAGGATTTTTTCAGGTATACCTGCACACACGCACACACACACTCACACAATCACATGCTCACACGCACCGAGAGAGAGAGAAAGAGAGAGTGGGAGGCCACTTGCACTTATTAGAAGAAAGGACAACAGGTTAATATATGGCACATAATTCATCAAGTTCAGATTATCTACGGGTGCAGGGGTGGAGTGGTGCCTGAAGCTGTTCTTTGAAGAATTCACTTACAGGGTTTTTAATAACTGTGGTTGGAAAATACACATATGAGCATTGATAATAACATAAATAATAATAAAATTAGACAAAAGAATTTGACAGGCAAGGTAAGTCAAAGATTCCCAAGGATGATCTCTGTTCTCCATCAGAAGAGCTCTGTCAGATGCACATTGATTAACCATCATTATCAGTCAGATTCAGACATTCACGTCGGACACACTGATCAATAACCCTCTCAGTCATTTCTCAGCTCTGCTTTCATAAAACTCAAACCTGAGCCGGAACAGCCTTTTCCATGTTACCGTCAACATGTCCAGGATCATTCTAAAGATGCTCAATAACACAGATCAGATTAAAAAAAACACAACCAGAATCAGCTTGTTCCTCACTCAGAGTTCAGAAAATGCTGCATGTGGAATGAATTGGAGGGTTTCACCCATCCAGTCATGCAGTCATTCAGTCATTCCAAGAAGCTGATTGTTCAATCATTAGCTTTGTCCTTATCTTTGGTAAATGTTTACATTTTTTTGATAAAATTGATCTTATTGCACATTTTGGATAAGGTAAAAAGTAACAATGAGTAATTTTAAAAAAAGACCCTCGTCAAAACAAATGAAGCATTGCCCTCTAGTGGTTTGCTTAAATATTGCTCCTCCATTCTTGCAAACAGATTGACTCGGGAAATTACAGTATAATGACAGTGCCTTAAATAGCAGAAATAGCAACAGCATTACTGTCTGTGGGGAGCAGTGCAAATTCAAATTCCCCCTAAACAGCTGCAAAAGAGCTTTTCAAAGAAAGCATCCTGCCAAACTGCAGACATAACGCATACACCGACATCATGACTGTCAAACAACAACTTTTGACCTGTCTTTTTCCAAAATTCTATCAATGAAAATGTGGTCCATTTCTGATCTTATGAAAGTTATATCTGCATGTAACAGGAAATAGACCTTTGGATTTGTGTTAAAATATACAATATTAAAGGTTGAGAGATAAGCTCTGAGCCTGACTCGAGCAAGGGTTGTAATATTTTAGTGGAAAAATTTGGACAAATACAAACACAACCCATGATTGTGGCTACAAACTTATTCATCGCCGACCCCAAACATGGAAAAAGCTGTAGCTGGATCCCATTTTGCCTCAGACGATGATGTCATTTCAGTGATATTTCTGGATAGCCAACAAAATAATCCCTCCAGCATCTCTGGCAGAAAACTGTTAGTTTAACCAATTGATAAGTACAAACTCCAGGTTAAATCAGATTCGTGAGATGGAAATGCTCACAATATATCATTCAAGCATTGGAGGCAATGAGCAAGTCCTGCTTATAGAAGCCGTGTGTACTTCAGACTTAAAATGACACTGAACTCTTCCAAACCTGACTGTTTGGGTCCCTGTGTGTTTTTTGTTTTTGTCAGCCGTTTATGTCGCCTCGATACCCAGGAGGACCCAGACCACACCTCAGATTACCCAACCAGGTAAGAGCCACACTGACACCTACAGGTGACAGATGGAAGAGAAGGTCAGGATCTGTGTGACATGATGATGACAATGATTATGATGATGCCATTGATTGATTATTCTCCATCTATAGGGACTTGGAGGTGTCCCCGGTAGCCAGCCTATGTTACCCAGTGGAATGGACCCCACGAGACAACAAGGTACACTCACACACACCATGCACAAAGCTGTTTACACTATTTTCTCACAGCATCAGTCAGGATATACATTAGACAAGAGTCAAGAGTGCTGTTTCATTGTCAGTGGTTTTTAAGTAAAGCAGGAAGATGTAGGTACAGATGTCCGTATGTTATGATAATTATGCAATATGTTGTCCCAATCAATCCTGGAAGAAAATGGTGACCACTGTAATGTTTTCTGTATTTCAGGACATCCAAATATGGGAGGACCGATGCAGAGGATGACTCCACCCAGAGGCATGGTACCTCTGGGGCCCCAGGTATTGGACCAAGTTATTTCTGGAGATGTTTGCGTTGGCTCATTTTGTGCCATCCCATTCTTCTTCTCTTTTTTCTTGCATTGATTTTTTTTTTTTTTTCCTCTCGTTCGTAGAACTACGGAGGCGGAATGAGACCACCGCTGAATGCTCTGGTCGGTCCTGGGATGCCTGGCATGAACATGTGAGTCTCTCTTTGTGCATAACCTCTAAAATGTAAATGAACTCCCCCATTCACCTAAATGCTCTGAAGGGCGTAATGTTTCCCCACAGTTAGATGCAGTCAGCCGTTTTCTTTATGTAACCTTTAATTACCGCTGCCCCGTATGTTCCTGGCACGTAGATGCGTGGAAGGGGAGCTGAGAGGGACTTTCTTCTGTTTGGTCTTCTTTTTGTATGTGCAGTCTCCTTTTTGTTCCCATTACCTCTCTCTGGCAACAACACAGATTGTTGTTGCCAAGTCTGCGGGAATGAATTGAGCAAGAATGAAAGCTTGCCAAAGCAGAAAATTAAAGTGTTTATGTGTGTGTGCATGTGTGTGTTCGTTTTCTAGGGGACCTGGTGGGGGTAGACCCTGGCCAAATCCAAACTCCAATTCTGTAAGTGCCCACACAACGTCCCCCTTCACAAATAATCCCTTATAAACAGTCGTTTGACTTCCCTCATCATTTCTGTCTGTACGTCTGTAGACGCCGTACTCTTCTGCGTCCCCAGGAAGTTACGTGGTACGTATCTTTACTTTCAAACTGGTTCGCCAATTTGGCTGTGATTCATGAACTAATTTCACCATGTAAATCTCAGGGACCTCCAGGAGGAGGGGGACCACCTGGTACTCCAATAATGCCCAGCCCAGCAGGTAAGCCACGTGTGTTTGTGTGTGAGAGGCCTGAAGTGTAGCATCCTCTAATCTTTCTCCTCACATTGCCATACATCAGATTCAACCAACTCTGGAGACAACATGTACACGATGATCAACACAGTTCCTCCAGGTGGAAGCCGACCAAATGTGAGATAACACTCTTGTCTTTGCACCTAAGTGTTTAAGGTTATTGAATTTATGTTTTCACATTCTGATGTCTGCTCAATACAAACCACGGTGTCCTGCTAATGCTCTCCTCAGTTCCCTATGGGAGCAGCTGGCGATGGTCCATTGGGGGGAATGGCTGGAATGGAGCCCCATCACATGAATGGATCATTAGGTACACGAACAAATTGCCTGTGTCAAAAGAAATATTGTTTTCAAATCCTAATGCTATTGCACAGCTTTGTCTGTTACAAATTGTTAACTTTTAGAGCTCATTATTTGCTGTGTAATTGCAAAAGTCTGCCATTTTTTCAGTTATAATTTTGAACATTTACAAAACCGGATGAAAAACGGTTCATACTGTTGAATTTCATGTGGAGATTTCACTATAAAAGCGTCACATGCGGCGTAAAAAAGACGTAAGCAACAATAAACATAACTATTATAACAGTTACAATAGACTTGGGAATGGGTTGAAGCTTTATGGTATCAAAACAACGAGATTTAGTTATGCAGAAAATACAGATCTGCATTCATTCGCATTCTTTTTATTCACCTGTCAGGGTCTGGTGATATGGACAGTCTCCCTAAGGTAAGAGAGGACGTTTTGGTTGTCTGAGGCAGCATTAAACACATCTGATTATGATACATATCAGTCAAATAGAACCATCATTCATGGCTTGTCTGACTGTTTTGACAGAACTCCCCTGGTAACCTGAGTATGAGTAACCAGCCAGGGACCCCCAGGGAGGATGGAGAGATGGGAGGAAACTTCCTTAACCCTTTTCAGAATGAAAGCGTGAGTCTGGTGTCTTCTTCTGAGCGGTCTTGTTAGCGATCTTATGCGTGCAGGGAAACAGAAATTGTGATCAGATGGTTTCTATGGAGCATCGTTTGTAAATATTTCTTATAAATAAAAATAAAATTTCCTCACATTTACAGGAAAATTTGCATGAATTAGACAAGATTGCCTACGATTTCATATGCCCATTTTTTTTATATTATCATGTAATATTTAAGATTTAGATATGATTTAAATGTAACTTTTAATAGTTACAATTTAAATTTAAATATTTTTACATTTACTAATAACATGCAATTTTCCAGTCTGGTTGCATGGAAAAATATTGCAAGGAAACTGAAAAACAAAGGAGTTTAAACAAATTGAACAAATGTGCCTGTAAATGTAAGGAAATTGCACTAAAATCTGAATAAAAGACAACTAAAAGTTAGATAAAAAGATGAAGTTTTCTACTTTTATAGATTTCTCCAGCCCAGAGCATTATGGGAGTGCTTACTAATCAGCATGTTGACCTACATTGACCTCAGGTCTGTAGTAACTTTCTCACAGACGTCCACTCTGCTTCATGTGTTCATCCCTGCAGTATTCTCCAAACATGACGATGAGCGTGTGAAGCTTTTGGATGCTGGTTGGTCGGTTGGTCAGTCAGCTGGTGTTGGTTGGTGAAACGTAAAGAGACAGGATGTGATGTCATCGTGGCCAGTGACTCCTCCCCCACCAGCTGCCCAGTCAGGACAGTGGCCCCAGGCTCTGTACTTCTACTACCCCCGCCCCC